>JAVKPL010014929.1:30000-94415 GCA_032173675.1 Gastrolobium villosum | reverse complement strand
AATATGCAACTCAAACTTATCCAAATTGAAATAAAAATCAAAGATTTTTACCTCACTAATGCCTCCACACAGTGCTTCTATTATTATTTTTTTATTATGGTGATACTGCTGCCTTTCCTTCTCATGGCACGATATTCTCACACAAATTGGGGCTTTCAGCGCCAACCAAATTTATATATATGTGGTGCTTTTAGTGCCCCTCCTAGACACATACCGGCACTTTAAGTGTTGCACTATTCAAAAAAAAAATTATATTTTATTTTAAGGTGAATTTTGCGCCAGGCCACTTTGGAGATAGCACTTGTAGTGCCCCATTGAATGTAAAATGGCGTTATAGGTGGCAATGTTATATAATTATATACAATGTTATAAAAACCGAACTAAACCAAACAAGTCGGTTTAACCCAAAAATTGATAAACCGATCATGAAACTGGTCCGAGTATCATATTGGATCGGACTTGCAGATGAACCGGTGTGAACCAATTTAACAAGGTGCGACCTGACCGAGTTTTACTAAAACTGGTGACTCGCCGGTTCAAAAAATACTCCGGATATTCCATCACCGATACACGTCCAATCAATCTTCACATAGAAAGGGAGAGAAAGTAGCGATGGCTGTGTGTTACTTTTTACTCAGCTCAGAGGCACAGCCCCAAAGAAACGAAACCATAAGAAAGAAAACTAGGAAACAAACCACAAAAAAGAAAACCAGAAAACTGACAATAGAGGACTAATCAGCGAAAACCATATCAAGGTTTATGAGACCCTTGGCTATTTGCTGGTCTTGTTTGTGGTTTTTCAGATTGAGCCCTCCTTCATACTTGGGTTTAGTTATAATGTCCCAGCTTATGAGATGCAGCCGCTTGTTTGCCTCCTTGTCTCCCTAAATAAATTGTCTAAGTAATCTCTCCAACTCATTACAGACCCCAATAAGTAATTTCCCATACTGCATATGGAGTAAAGGGGCAAAGGCCAACACTAACTGAGTGAGAATGGCTCTCCCAGCTTGCGACATGCATCAGGCTTGCCATCCAGACATTCTTTGACGAACTCTATCTACAATATCTTCATAGTGTTGTTTGGTAACTCTCTCATGTTGTATACAAGCCCCCAGGTACTTGCCAATGTTTTCAACCCTCTTAAATCCTCTGTTTTCAGAAATTCGAGTTTTAACAGCTTCGTCTGAATTTTTTGGAAAAACTATGGTGCTCTTTTGCCCATTGATTTTTTGTCACGATGCATCCTCAAACAAGTTTAGCCACTTCAGCATCATGTTGATTTGTTCCTCACTCACCTCTGCAAACAACGTTAAATCATCTGCAACATTACATGGGAAATTAGGGGTCCCCCCTCCTTCCCCCCTTATAGGCCTCCAAATACCTCCTCTAACTATCGTGTCGATAATGTGAGAAAGTTTATCCATTTCGTTTAACTTTGGACTTTTAGTGAAATAGAATCAAATCAGGTAGTTATTTATTTATTACTAGTAATCTTGATTGATAATAAACAGTAAATCCCTATACTAGTTTAAAAAAAAATGATGAAATATATTTTAGTTAACAAATTATTGAATATGATTAGTGAATTATATAATGTTGAACTTTGACTTCAAGTATATACTCATAAATAAATAATTAAAAAATAACATATAAATTAGGAAATTATTCTCTTCTTTTAAAATAATACATCTTGAGATATATAGTCTCATGTTGGTTGTATGTACAACTAATGTGAAGTTTATAAGGATTTGGACACTCCCACCATTTAAGCTAGCTTTTGGGGTGGTGTATCCAAAGTTCTTTACATGGTATCAAAGTCTTGTCGCCCCCCTCACTTTCTCTTGTGGTGTTTCTTAGCACAGGTAGGTTGGGCCTTTTGCATTGTCCACTCTTCAAGCCCAATGAGCTCTTGTGTGAGAGGGCGTGTTGAGATATATAGTCTCATATTGGTTGGATGAACAACTAATGTGGAGTTTATAAGGCTTTGGGTACTCCCATCCTTTGAGCTAGCTTTTGGGATGATGTATTACAAAGTTCTTTACAATACAAAAAATAAAAATTATTAAATAATCCCTAATAAATATTTTTAGGATCCTAAGACTCTGTTTATTCTTGTAGTTGTAGCTAGCTGCCCACGTCCTTCGCCTGGCTAAGTGGCTCCTATTACATGAAAGCCGATTCAATAATTTAAATTGGAAAACATGCTGCATTGCATGGAATTGGACGGCACTTTTTCCTTCTTTATTCTTGGCCTCTTAACGTCACGGGACGGTGCCAAGTGGTGGCGGTGTCGACGATCACAGCAGTACTTAGGATTTTCAAATTATAATATCCATCACACGCTTTGTTTTTCTCTTTTTTTAATCTGCGCATGATTTGGTTTATTATTATATTGAATCCGGGTGAGTTATTATTCTACAATTATTTCGGTGACGTTTGCGGCCATGAGCCGCTCAAATTGGACTAATAAATTAAGGAGGATCTGATTTCGCATTTTACCCGAAGCTAAAAAAAAAACAAAAAATTATATATATTTCCTCCCTTTATGCTGTATACTTCTTCCATTTATATGTTTTATCGAACAAATTATTTTTTAAAAGTAACATTGAGAAACTTTTTACCAATTTGTTTTCTCGTTTTTGCTTTCCTGGAAACTTTGCAGTTTTCACCAAGTGGATTAGCTCGAAGGCACTTTTTTCATAAAAATAAAATATATCCTTTTCAGTATTTGCTTAAAAAAAAAAAGTAAGATGTTTGTCGGAGAATCGTATGTCTTCAGATAAGTGAAGAACAATTTAAAATTAAAATTAAAATCTGAATGACTTTTAAATGATAATTACCTGTGAATTTTTTTATAAAATAGACGCGATATATATATATATATATATATATATATATATATATATATATATATATATATATATATATATATCCACACAGCATTACACAATTACAAGGAAAAATAAATTAAATTAAATTATAAATAAGAATATATAATAGGACAGAAGAGAATAAAAAGGTAAGAAATAAAAAATGAATAGATAAATAAAATAAATAACATAAAAAGAGATATAGGGAAAAAAGAAAAGAAAAACAAATAAACAAGGAAAAAACATCTATCATTTTAAAGGATATATAACCTTATATCTTTTTAGATGCTAACCGTTGATTTCCGTCCATCAACGGGAAATCAACGGTTATAATCTATTGGGTCAAACTTAATGGGCCAATTTTATTATTAATTAATTAATAATTTTGATCCAATAAATTATAACCATTAATGGACGGAAATCAACGTTTAGGATCTAAAATGATATAAGGTTATATCCTTTAAAATCACATATGTTATTTCCAAAAAAACAAATAGATAGGAGAAAAAGATTGAAAGGAAGAGTGAAATAAAAGAGAAGAAGAAAGAGGAAAGAGAGAGGAAAATAAAGAGAAAAAAAGATTAAAAAAAAAACCCGTATGAAATATAGGAATAAAGATGGATTTTATAATCTATCATGTTTATAGGTTTTATTCGCATATTATTTGTCAATTTATATTCATTTCTTTAGTCTTATTTTACTAGCTCTTTCAAATAAATTTCGATCTACTTTTGCCTCTCTTTCTTTTTATGTCAAAGTCTTAGTAACAAACCTTTATTCATATGTGAGCCTTCTTATTACATGCTTAAACAACTTCATTTTATGTACTCTCGTGATATGAAATATGTAATAACATGTTTAATATGCAACAATACATTGTAAAGAGAAAAGCAGAATATGATTATCAATGGAATGGTCAGTGAAGACATAACATTGAATCATTGATCATCGATGAGCTATTACCGCATTATTTTAATTTCTTTTACCTTTTGAATTGCCATCATTCCTTTTCCATTTTTATCCCTTTTTTTAATAAAAATTTAATAATTCATTAATTTAAGCTCATCTCAGTCGATTAAGATCAGGATTATGAGAGTTTAACTAAAAATATTATGTTAATATGCTGATCATTATTTTCAATCTCAATATTCGAAACAACTTGTATTATATCTCTATCATCCGGTTTTTTTTTTTTTTGACAAGAAAAATAAGTTTTTACTACATTATGTAAGCTTATCTCAAACTTAATCAATAAAAAATAGTTTACCCAAAAAAAATAAACAAAATAATTATTGGACATTATGAGACCCGAAATTTAACAATCGAAAAAGAGAGAAATCTCTTTGAAATCAACGTTTAACCAAACCAATATTACATGGGACTAAGAAGTCCTTATCATCATTATTGAATTATTTTCTTGCAGCCTTCTATGAATAAATCTTTCATATTATTATTATTATTGTACCAAAGATTCAGTGCATCCCACCAATAAAAATATTAGTTGATTTTATTTTATTTTTCTATCAATTTTTTTTCTTATCTGATGTGTACTATTCTCATTGATGAGATACACTAAATCTAGTACACCAGTAGTACCAAAAATTTATTTCCTTTATATATCAAAAAAAAAGTAAAAAAGTTTATTTCCATTGTCCAATCCAAATTTGCGTAAAGCGTGACAGAGGGAGGGTTAACATCAAGATACAATAAGTATACCCGTTTTTTACATTTAATTTCAGAAGGATGAAAATGAAAAAAACCAGGTGATTGGTTAATAATCTGAAGGAGACTTGAGATGGCCAAGGGGTGGAAACCACAACGAAAATGACTTCTGACCTGTACTTATTTCTTTTAAAGCTACAGCAGCACTCTTCTGAGACCTACAGTTCATCAAAGAAAAAGGAAAACGGATATACAAACGTCAAAAGTTCAAACTGCATTAATGATTGACAAGGCAACTCATTAGAGCTCAGCCAAACGCGTATCAGTCACATTAAATGACGATAAAGAACAAACACAAATTACACGATGAAGCACCCCAAACAAACGACAACCTTTTACTGTCATTTGTCATGGTTTACGCTTCACACAAGTTCATCACGTGCAGGTTTAAAAAAAGGATTTTATAACTCTCATTTAACAGAATTATAATTTTCTTACATATCTTTCGATTTTCGTACTGACATGGGTTCTACATATAATTTTTTCTAACACATGAGTCTCACATATTTTTTATCTCTATAACATAAGATTTCAATTCTCCTTCAACATGAGAAGTATAAAACCCTTATAAAAAAGTATATAAGTGAAATTCTATTTCTAGAAATAAAAATATTATTCACTTACATTTAAAATCAGGGTAAAGCCTATTATTGGTTTTTGGTCTTCATATTACACAATGTCTGAATTAGCAACATAAGGGTTAAAAAAAAATCTCTAATCCAAATATACATACAGCGAGAAGCAAAATTACTGTTTGTCAAAATGAGTTAGTTCATTCCAATTAGGCTCTGATTGTGTAGGTTAAGGCCAAAAAATCCGCTAAATCATTCTTAATAATAAAGATTTGCATGGACAAAAGTTTTATGGGTAAGGATTAGTCCATGAGCCATTTAAAATTATAATTTTATAATTTTTTGTATCATATTGAATACATTAAAAATTAATTTAATAAATAAATATTTAACCAATTTTAATTTTTATAATTTTTTTAATAAAATAATATTTATACACAAATATATAAGTAAAAATGTAAACAACATTTTAATTTAGGTAAGATTTAGATACTACGTTTATTACATTCATTGTTAAAGGATGTCATCATATAAAGATTTTCTAACTAAAAGAAATAACAGAATAAAGTAACTATAGTGCAAAATCAAAAGTAGCAATGAAAAAATCATTTTAATATGAATAACTATTCATAGTATGCTATATATTTAAAAGTTAAATAATTGATTTTCTTCTACTATTATTGTTACAAAAATACTTTTACTTATTATTATATACAAAATTACCAAGGTGCATTATTGTATCCAGTATTTTTCAATGCAATTTAGATATACAATATGCTTAAAACATCAATATAAAATTTCATTTTTATTAATGCGCAAATGAAATTCTCTTTGAAACATGTTACTGCTAAAAAATTCATTTTTACTTAAATTTATATATTTTAAATATTTTTATATAATAAATTTTTTGATAAAGTTAAAATTTGGCATGCAGTTTGGGCTTAACCAAATCCGCTAATTTACACAACTTCGAGGATTAGGACCAAAAAAAATCCTACACAAAAAGGCTTTAATACATTAAGGCTAATAGGGTTTATCATATATTATTTAACATGATCACAAAAACTTTCCTACACACATAACATTTTGTGGAGTCCGCAACAAAAAAAAAAACTCCTGCATGCAAAATGAATCTCTATAATATAATACAATCACTTTTCCTACGACTTAACTCTTATAAAACCCAAATATACAACTTTGCGATGAGACTCGCTGGCTTCGGCCTATTTTAACATCGCTACTGCATACCATACCAGCATCTGGTTACTCTTATTTGCTAGAAGGATTACAATATTAGGGTCAAAAGGCGATCATCTAGTCTATTTGGGCATTTCAAATGATGATAAATTACAGAACGAAGTACCCAAACAATCGACAATCTTGACCGTCATGGTTTGTGCGTCACGCACACACAAGTTCATGATATTCAGGTTACAAAAAATTATACCTGTTTTCAAAAAAAAAAAAAATTATACGAGTGGAGTACTACTTATATAAATAAACATATTCACTTTACATTGAAAAGCAGGGCTAAAGACCGAAATCTCAAACCTCTTTTTCTCGAGATTATTTCCTATATATGTAGTACCTACATTTGTCATTCACAAATTGATATTAGGACTAAAAAAATATTTTCGTGTATCCTTTTTACTGATATCACAATTGATGCTCCATTTCTATTGGTCTGTCGCAACAAATGCAATGTGATGGATATACCATAAATACTTCCCATCTTTTCAGAAGCAAGAGTGTTTGATTTCATTTATGAAAAGGATGAAATAATAGACAAGCGGAATCAAATAGCCATGCCCTTTTTGTATGGTGAGAAGGTGAGATTTACTTTGAATTTATGTCAAGTCATATTAACAGTATTGTATACAGATTATCACCTGTGAAACGAGGGAAGAGTTACCACTTAGTAGGGTCGTTCGACTCCTTGAAATTTATATAAATCTTTTTAAAAATGAATATTGTTTCTAATTTGTTGATTATATATCTAAGAGTACGGTTATATTTAAAAACTCAAAATTAATTTTTTTTTTTACAAACTATACTATGTATTATGGGTAGTATATATTACTTGAACATATATTATCTGTTATACATAGTTTAGTTTTGTAGAAATTTATATATATATTTTTTTATAATATATCTAGTCTCCTTCAAAATTTCAAAAAATATGTAATTGCAAGTGTCATTTATATATATTCTTATCATATAATTCAAAGGAAAATTTTTGCCTCCTTAAAAAAAATTTCTGACTCCTCCGTTGCAAATCATATGAAGAAGGCATAGTTCCGCATATACTTTTATTTCTTTGTAAACTTAATATTGCCCTTTTTATTTACTTATTTAATCATTTTTTGTCATTTATCTGGAATCAACGGAAGATTATGTACTAATTAATTCAGGTGATTTTGTTTATAAAAAAAAAATAAAAAAAATTCAGGTGATTTTTGTCGAGCTTCATCTTTGCTATATGGACTAAACCCAATTCCTGGGCCAGTGAGTTGGACTCCGTGGCTTGATTCCAGCCCAACTAGTTTGGCCCAAATCCGATACGAAGACTGTTTCAGCTCACTCCGACTTGGCAGAGAGAGAGAGAGGTGACTCGAATCAAAGATCGAAGCGAAGGCAGCGCAAGCAAGAAAGCAGCTATTTGTTCTTTCTTTAACGCCCTCTTCGCTTCGCGGTTCACGCTCTTCGCGTTCTCAAATCAAAGCTCTATTTTCTCTTTTGATTTTCTCTGCTTCTTTGCACAACCGCACCAACCTCCATGGCGACAAATACGTTCACCGGAGCAACACTCTCCATGCGCTCTCTCCGTCCTCAGTTGAATCAGAAACCGGTATCATTTTCATTTCCCGTTCGATCCTCCCTCACTCTTTGTAGCGTTTAATTACAACTGCTATTGTGCGCTTTGCTTTACTTTTCTTTCCTTTTCGCAATGATTGATCTATTTATAAAAATTTCCGAATATTTGTTTATTTGTCTCTCTTTTCGTTCTTATTCTCATGTGCAAGTTTTCTATGAATTCTGTATTCCAGTTCTCTGGAGTTTCGTTTTCAGAAATTATACTTTGTGATATTGATCATTCATTGAGATTGGTTACTATTTGCTCTAATTTGTCAAATGATTTGAATGTACACGCAAGTATGTACCTCCTGCGTGTGTATCGACATGCGTAGAACATGTTCTGTGGAAAAAACCAGGTTGATTTCTCAGGTTGTGTCGTTTTACCGTAAGAAAAGAAAATGTGAGATCCAAGACTTGTATCTATCGAGTGTGCAACAGAACCGTACAGCCTAAGAAATTGCCTTAGTGCTTATAGCATTTGCTCTATGGTTAAAGAACAATTAACTCGAACATTGTATTTTGTGGTCACCTTGACTCACTTTGCTTGCAAAGCCATTTTATGGCTCACTATCCAATTTTGTCAGTGGAGAGTTAAATTGAAGCCAAAAGTTTTGGACCAGAATATGTGAAATACTCTGCATTGCATATCAGGCCAACATCATTGGTGCTCAGTAATAGTTCACTATTATTCTTTAATTAAACAAAAGCAGCGTTAGTATTTTGTTCTTGCTTTGTTCTTTTATATTCATTCTTCAATGAAGTTTCTTTTAATGCATATGTTGAACAGGCATTCAATTCAATTTCTGGCCCGATGTCTACCTTAATGTCAAGCTATGGGAGAAGGAATGTGTCTTTTAGCTCACAGCCGCGCTCAGTTCGCCTAAGAGTTTCCTGCGCTGTATGTAACTACCTGTGAATTGCTTCAACCTTCTTCTTTTAGAGATTTTACATTTTGCCTGCACGGTCACCAAATTACTAGATGATAGATTGCTTGAAACTGTAGTCAATAGTTGATTAAGAGAAATGTGATGGGAAAGATAAAATGGTATTTTCACAGAAAAATAAAAATAAAAATATAAAGATGAAATGGTGTACATATTTTATAACCTGAGATCACACATCTTAATTTTCCTTTTATAGTCAATGAGTATCCTTTGTCTCAAATCCCAATTTATCTCTGGCTAATGGAGGCCTTTGTAAGATTAGAGATGGTTTTATCTATTGAAATTGCGGCATCTAGAACCTTTACATTAAAAGGGCCGACCCAGTTCAATACCCACTCGTGAGTGTTTGGGGAAGGACATACGAGTCAAGCCTTACCCCCGCTTTTGCGGAGAGGCCGAGTCGAAGCCGGGACCTTGGACATCACGGTAAGCATGCTTACCACTGAGCCAAGCCGGCCCTTTTACATTATAATTTTAATTTTATGCAGATATAGCCGTGTAGGTCTTTAAACCTTTTAGTGGAGAAGGTTCTTAATTCTCGAACCTTGTGTTTTATGAAATTTCCTGAGGCTTCATAAGACAATGTTTAATGCTGATAGTTTGGTAGTAGTCTTAACTTTATCCATATTTCAGTAATCCGTATAGATCTGTAAGTTCATATAAATACTTGATTAAATCAACTTGAATCGTGTGATGTTTTTTGAAAATGACTGATATTATCTTGAGACATCAGACAATTCCAGGATTTCTTTGTTACTGAATATTCTTTCGCTGGGGGTTTCATGCTTACGTTGAATGCCTTGAGCAGGCCAAGCCGCAGACCGTAGAAAAGGTGTGCAAAATAGTAAAGAAGCAGCTGGCTTTATCAGATGACTCTAATGTTACTGGCGAGTCAAAATTTGCGGCTCTGGGAGCTGATTCACTTGACACGGTAATCAACATCTTGCCGGACATTTCAATTGCTACTGTTTGATGCTCCTTGAGTTATTTACCAAAATCTGAGTATATAGCCATATCACTTGATTTGATTATTGTGAATTCCATTTACATGCCATGCCCTTTAGGTCGAGATTGTGATGGGGCTCGAGGAGGAATTTGGTATCAGCGTTGGAGAGGATAGTGCACAGAGCATCTCAACAGTTCAAGAAGCCGCAGATCTTATTGAGGAGATCATTAGTAAACAAAGTCCTTAGAGTAAAATGTACCAGATGAAACTAGTAGACATTGTATGGGGTTGTTAGTCTTTAGTGTTTTATCTTCGTACTCTGCTACCGCCTTGTTCCATAGGTCTGAAAAGAAAAATAAATTAGCCGAGCCACTTGATTTTTGGGGAATTCCATGAAGGTTGTTCTTTGCATTAGGAAGGTCTTATAAAATTATGTTAATTGTACTTAACGTTATTGAGCAGTGTATGCAATCACATAAAATTGCTGCATATATATATATAGATGAACATTGATCATTGACGAAATTCCAGTCTGCCTTTGCTTTACAATTAGGATACCTGCAGTCCGACCAGGTAACCTGAATAACATAAACTGTCAAGTAGATCATCAGTCAGTAGTTTTACTAAAATCTATGACATTTTTTATTTTTCTGGGAATTGTATCATTCTTAAATATTGTGCAATAACTATTTCAAGGTCTATGAAAGCAGCCGGAGAAAAATACAAAAGGATTCCCAAATTAGAAGAGTTTTAAATCCAAATTTACCATTACCACAGAGTCAAGTTCCTATTTCGTCTTTTATCATTATTTTTCAATCCTTTTTGTGCACTTGGGGTTCGAATTCGAACCACGTAAGGAACCCTCACCTATTAAACTTGAATCAGGAAAAGGGAACACCTTTTTTTTTTTTTATGAATAAAATGTGTCTCATTTTAAAGGATGTAAAATTGTGTCATTTTAAGAGATAGATAAAGGAGAAGAGAGAGTTGACAAAAAAAATAAAGGTGTGGGTCCCACTTCTTTGTGAGAGTGAAAGAATATAAGTTGTGTCATTTAAAAGGATAAACATTTTTCCCTTTTTTATTAGCAATCTGCTTTGAAGCTTTCGTAGCCATAAGCTCGAGATATGTTCCATTCAGGCAATAAATATTTGAATTCTCATCCTGTGCTTATTGACAGAGTTTCCAGCCGATGTACAATAAAATCAAATGTCTTGTACCCAAAAAAATATTCAAAATGAAAATGTCACTTTTGGGTAGGATTGTAATCCGAGTCGAGTTGAACATTTGATACTTACTAACATAGTAAGATAAACAGCGTTATGTAATGACTAGCCTGAAAGATCTGCATAAAATCACTGATATTTTTTTACATATGTTAATTGCTTAAAACATGATTGATTGTTCTAGTCCATATTCTTTTTTAAAAAAATTGATTCATTGCACTAACAGACTACTAAAATTCAATATAACCACATATAGAACATGCTAATATAGCATTTACCCGTGGTTGATGATGTAATCTAGTAAATAACCAAACAGTCAAGGAGTGAAATGTCTCTACAAACATCCTTTTTTAAAATTTTATATAAAAATGTGATCTACTAACATATTTACTTTATTTACATACTTCGTGAACAGGATGACCTGCACCTTATTAATCTAATCTAACAGTTGACACCACATCAGTCCCAATCTGCTTCGAAGAAACCAGCATCTTTCATTTCAGAGTAATACACATTGTCCAAGTGCAAATCTTCCTCCTGTAATCAACACAACAAGAACAATCTCGGTCAGATCAATGAAAGAAGGAAGGATGTCCTAACTCCTAACTACAAACAATACCGAAGTTTGAATAGTAAAAATTGAATGCAGGGCATCAAGTGGAGGGGCATTATGACCTGAAAAAAGTCTGCCAGAAATGTTATATAGAGCAGGGGAAGATAAAAGGCATGGTAACAAACAACTGTGACACGATAGAACCTGCGAACAAAAGTAAACACAAAGCTTTAGAGAAAGATGCCAAAGAAAAAAAAGCTCAAAAGAATTTTTTTTCTGCTAAGCTCAGAGAAGAACCAAACCAGAAGGCAAATGCAGCACCGTTTCCAGTAATCCCACAAGCAAACAACGCAATTGCATTCAAGATGAACATAACAGTAACATACTTATAAAACGCAGGTCTTGCTGCAAAAAAAGAAAGAAAGAAAGAAAGATAAATTACACAATTATAAAACTAATTACATAATATGCAAACAACGCAATTGCATTGTAGCGAATTATGCAAGATGAACATAACAGTAACATATGCCATTCAGCGTGGCGTGATAAAACACGTGTCAGGTCTTGCTGCAAAAAAACACGTGTAATTTTTGCTGAGAAAGAAAGTGTAGCGAATAAATTACACAATTATAAAACTAATTACATAATATGACAATCCAGACAATTGACTTACCAGGTAACCGTTCTATCCACCTGGAATGATACATGAACAATATGACCCCATAAACAGCGGTGAGCAACAGCTTGTGGACAACCCACAAGTTCCACTTCACGTGATGCGTACTGTCACTGCTGTCAATGAATAATGGGATCCCCAATCCAAACAGATACACAGCCTAACCAACAAGGAAAAAGGTTTAACAATTCATACATAAATCACAAGGACAAAAGCAGGGTTGTAGTGAAAGAATAAGCAAAGAAAATTACCTTCAACAAGATATCAAAACCAACAATGATCCCAGATATACCAAAAGTTCGTGTCAATGCTTCTAAGCCACTCGCACTATTCCCTTGAAGTAAAAAAGCCAGCAAACTCACTTCAAGAAACAGCATTCCAGAAGTAGTAAAAAGTGATAACAAGTTCCATGCCAGCTCTTTCCCAGAAGAGCATTCCCATGACTGAATCAACCAAATTAAAATAAATAATTTTTTTTTTAAATTTTTAGTATCATTGCATCAACATTCACCAATTCCAGTAAATCATAAAATAACACAACAAAACAAATGCAGAATCCATCAACCACTATATAAATAAATAAAATAACTTTTTTTTTTCTTGATTAAAGAAATTGAAGAAAAACATAGGGTGACCTGAAAAGAGCACCAAGCAAGATTGAGGACGCTGACAACCCAGAGGGTGACGTAATACGATATTATGATATAAGAGCGTCCATGTGAGAGCTTGTGGAAGCTCTGTTTGGCTTGCAGTGCCAAGTACAACACGAAGAGAAACGACGCCGTAATCAACACCGCATTGTGCCAGAACCCATGGCACTCGAACACCCAATTGGAGAATCTCCCTGCTAACACTGGGCTTGAAGATTCCGACCCTTGCGCTGCTATTTCTAGCACCGATTGTTGAACCATTTCTCCGACAACTCGGTTTTAAACGGATAAACCCTAATCCCCAATATCAGAAAGCGAATGGAATGAACTACGGAAAATTGGAATCGAGGAAAAGAATAAGATTGGTTTCTATGTTGTTTGTAGAGTATATCGTGGGTTGAGCTTGCGGAACAGTAATATCTGAATATACGGAATCACAGAAACATCGATGGTTGTGGTTGTGGTTGTGGCATTTCTGTGTTTTGGTTTTCGGTATGCTTCGGAATTTCTTATTGAACTCCGTGTTATCAATACTTTATTATTTTATTTTATTTTTTATTTTTTTGGTATCCTTCAATACTTTATTACTAATCATTAATAATAATTTATACTTAAATAATTAAAAAAATATAGTTATTATTTTTTTTTTAATATTAAATCTCAACCGTTAATTTTTGATAATTTAATGGTTATATTTTATTAAAAATTAATTATTAAATATGACCCAATAAATTATAATCGATAGATTAAAAGAACTCAATAATTAAGATTTAACAATGAGAGATAACAAAAAAATATAATAATAATAAATGTAACCTTCCCCGTAAATAAAATCTCTGTTTTTTTGCCCTTCTGATCTAACAATTTTCACTTTCTTTGTTATAGAAAATTTTAAATTTACAGTTGCGTAGATTTGTGAATGTAAAGATGTTAAATTAAATTAAATAGAATTGAAAATTGGATTCGTGTCACATGGAGTAACATTTTTATTTACTATTGCCATTCTTTTTTTTTTTGGTACAGACTATTGCCATTCTTTTTTGTTTAAAAGTAACCGCATAATTAATAACATTTTGATTTATATGTCATTCAGATCCATCTCAGATATTTTTTTAACCCACTTGACGTGCCTTCATTTCTACGCACTACATATATTAAAATTTCCTATTTTACCTTTAGATTCATCTAAAATGTGACATGAAATCACTGAAGCATTATAAACTTTTTTTTTGGGTAATCAAGATTATAGACTTTTAAGGTGTATGGAAAGGTAAAATTGAGAAATTTTAAATACTCAAAGTCAAAGTTAGTTTATAAAATATCCGTGTGAGGATCTGTAAGAAATAACGATAGAACAAAATGTTAAATACCTGTCATCCTCTAAAGAAAATATTGACAGTGACGTAAAGATCAATAAATTTTTTTTTATAAAAATTATATTTAGGAAAAGTGATTGTGTTATATTATAGAGATTCGTTTTGCGTGCTGGAGTTTTTTTTTTGCTGCAGGAAATTTTTTTATGGTCCTATCAAATGATAGATAATGAACCCATAAATTTTTCTTTCGAAACTCTTAACAACATTATATTTACAATGGCAACATTATTTTATAGCCGTATAAGTTATATTTTATTTATATTTAATGGCTTTAATTGATTAAATATATGAGTAATTAGATATAAGTGAATAAACAACACAAATTGATGCAGAATTTTTTTATTTTAGTTTTTTGTATCGACGTAATTAATCCTACTCTGTCTACATATATATGTTTTTGAAGAAAGTATTGCACTATTTAATTTTTATTTTATTTTTCATATTTGTAAAATCATAAGCGCTATCTGCTGTTGAGAAACTTTGGATGATGACAAAAGAGTGTTTAAAATCAAACTAATTCAATTAGAATTAAAAAAATTGAGTTAAATATTACAAAACTTATTTTTAATATTTTTAAATAAAATCGATCTAATTCAAAATAAACTGAGAGTCTACTATTTTTAAAAATAATATTTTACATGAAAAGAATTTATATTATTCATATTCATTTAAGGACTTTTCTATTACACCTTAAGCCAAAATTTATTTCATCTCTTGAATTTTGACCTATATTGTAGGATTAAAACTTAATTAAAAATTAATTTAAAATTTAACTTATCACTCGTATCCACTATCTTCAATGATATAAGAAAGAGTAAATTTTCTAGTGTGTTATTTAATATGATTATGTTATGTTAGAGAATTTGTGATGATTTTGTCACTCTCTATTCTAATATTTTTGCTCTCTCGTAGTTAATTTGTTTCTGAATAGTTAGAATTCTCTCGTATAATATGATTATTAAATAACATATGAGAAGATTAATTCACGTCTACCAAATCTGCATTAAAATCGGTATGTCACTTTTGTGTAAGATAGTAGTAACATATGTCAAGTTGAAGATTAGATCCTCGATAACATATTTAAGCTGCATAGCACAGGGTAAGATCTATGGTGTTGTAGGCGATAATGTTACGAAATAACGGAATATCTGCTCTGAAGGATCTGCATACAATCAATATGTTAACATCTTTTTGTTCAAAATATCAATTGCATACACATTGATGTAATCTAATACAATCCCGAGAGCTTTGAGGAAAATTGTGGAGTATTGAGGTAAGTTGCCATAAACATGTGCTAACTTCATCTCTGACTGCTTCTGGCCACACCCTCATAAACATTTGCCAACAAAATTGGTGTGCACACGCCCCCGAGAAAAAGAGTCTTTATTTAGCATTCTGCTTGAGTCTGCAATATTCCTTTATCATAAGTTCATAACCGATACTCACCCCTCACATGGGGGAAGTTTTACTAGTAAAATCTGCAATTGAGGATAAAGTACACGAGAATACAAGCATAAACACAGAATAAATTTTTGAATATAATTTTGTATATATTAATTATTGAAAGGTTATACTTGTTATTTTTTTTTCTTATTATTTTTTACTATCAAATCTTAACTGTTGATGTCCGTGAATATAACGGTTATAATTTATTGGATCACATTTATTAATTAAATTATTAATTTCTAATAAATTACAACTGTTAGATTGACGAAAATCAACGGTTAAGATTTAGTAATAAGACAAAAAGTAGTAAGTATAATCTCCCTCTATTAATAATGAGGAAGATTATTCTTACAACTTATTTTAGTTTACAACAACATCTTAATCGTTGATTTTCGTCACTCAACTGTTATTATTTTCGCAAATCAAACTCATTAATTAATTATTAATTTGTAATAAATGACAACCGTTGATTGACAGGAATCGACGGTTAAAATATGATTGTAAATTAAAATAGATTGTAAGTCTAACTTTTAGAATAAATAATAAATATATAATATTTTTTATTTAAATATTATATATCATTTATCATTAATAATATAATCCAATAATATATTCATGTACAAGCCCAATCATTGAAAACATGATTATTTGGGCTCATATAGACTAAAGCTCAGTAGCTTACATTATTTTTAAGGTTTCTTAAGCCGGAGGAAAAATGGTTCAAAAATTAATGCCTCTTAATGTAATACTTCAAGTACATCAAAATCTTTCTATCTTAAACCCATAAGCTCCTGCATATAAACCCTAACCTTCTGATCAAAGACTGCCTTGACAATATGTTGGGACTTTTATTTTTTTAATTCACAAAAAATAAGACCTTGTTTTCATTTACAGGATCTTTTTAAAAGCTCAACCGCGCTGTCTTAATAACGATATTGAAAATTTCTTCTCAGCAATCTACTAATTTTTGTTTCCTTCTCCGTATATACATGCAGACGAAGAGTTAAGGACAACTTTGATGATATTTCAGTATTGGGGTCCAATGACAAGTTTTCTGAATATGGAAAAAGAATTTTTCTAGTGACCACAAATAAAATTATCTACATTTAGCTCAAAATGATATCGTAAAAAATTAAGATGATAAAGACTAATATAACTCTAAAATAAATTAGAATTACAAAAATTAATTGCTGATTTATGTTGAAGTTCTGGCATTTTCATAAAAAAATTAAGAATTTCAAAAAGTTAATTGCTGATTTATGTTGAAGTTCTGGCATAAAAAGACGGTTCATAAGAAATTCACTTAATTAGAGAAATTTCTTCAAAAAAAATTCAATTAGGACTAATAAATTGCGTTCAGAATTTTTATTTGTTAAAAAAAAATGTCAAATTTACCTCAGTTAGGAATAAATTGCGTTCAGAATGTTTCTAATTTTAAAAAAAATGTCAACAACCTCAGTTAGGAAATTGGTAGAAAGAAGAATAAGAAAAATAAAATAAAATAAAATAAAACAAAGTAGGAACAATCAATGCAATTGCTATCATAAACAAGAACGAGGTGCAACATAAAGAGCAATTTGTCACTCATCAATCATCCCATAATAATCCAACAGGTTCGTTCAAGGGATCAAAACATGGCTTCCTTTTTTTGGTAATGCGTGTAAGGCTAGGATAAAATAAAAGGGGTTTAAAAAAAAGGAAAATGAGCCTTTGGGTGCTCATTAATAGGGACAAAGTTTGCAAATTCAGTATTGCAACCATTTCATAGCCAGTGTTATGTCCTGTCAAGTTCTCATCTATAGGATGGCAGACATTCCTATGGTGATCAAGTACACTAAAAATCCATCATTACCTCATTAAAGGCAGAAGCTGTGCAGAATAAAACCAATATAAAAACTGGTGTAATGTGGAAAATATTTAGCTTTTTTCTTTTGAAATTAAAATATTTAGCTTTAACTAATAAAATCTAGTGCAATGATAATGATGGGTCAGAAAATCTATTCAAATATTCTAGTTTGCAGGAGACGCAGAGAAGAATTATAGTACACAGCCTTCTCAGTTCTCGCTACCCAAAGAGCTAAACAAAATTTCATTAAGGTATTCTTAAACACGCCCTTGCTTTATCTCCACAAAATGTATGCAATTCACAATGCGTTTCACATATTTATTGGCTTTCTTCTCAACGCCATGGATGACCATTGCGTTCATTTGGTGAGCCAGGTTCAACAGGAACGAAGCCCCTGCCACCAAAAACGGGACGCATGAAGGCATCATCAAACTTACGCCATAAACGATGAACAGTGTGCGTTGGTGTGCTTAGTAAGGCACGAATGCTGCTTGGACGAGGAACTCTGCTATCAAGATCGGCTTCTGAATCCTGAGCACTTCCTAGAAGTGGGACATTGAATGATTTTGGAGTAGACGGATCTGTGCTTGTCATGCTGTTTGTGCCTTTAGAATGAGGGTCCTGAGGCAGTAAAAGCCTTATGAGCGGCTTAGTCATCAAACCAAACACCTGCAAGATTGTAATTAAGTTGTGTCAGTACCATCGGCAAAGAATTTTTTATATAATATATAACCACGTCTGATTTGTAGATAATTTGAATAATTATAAGTATATGTGAAGGTGTCACTAGACAAGTGGGCATTTCATCTAGGTGCTAATAGAGTATAGATTTCATATCAAATCTCTAATCTAGTAGAATAAATATCAGTGCTGCAGCAATGTGATGAAAAGAAAGCAATGGAGGACCCTGTTTAAGGATGTCAGAAACTACAAAACAGATAACTTACCATTGTGCTGAAAAGCACAACAGTGATGGTGCTAGTAATCATGATTGCATTGCTTCGCAGTTGAGTATGCCCTGACATGGTGAACTGCATTTATAATTGTATCAGTTTTTAACGCATCAACTTTAAGATACTATCAACTGTGACCAGTAATTTTTTTTTCTTTGGCTGAATCAGTGGTCAATCATTCAAATTAGCCAAAATCGAGTAGTGTTGCTCCTACCTGATTATAAGCGAGTGCAATTGAAACAGCACCTCTCATGAGACCAGCCCACCAAATGATCACCTAGGATAAGAAATAATAAGAAACTTGTCAGCGAAACTTGACAATAGTACAAGAAATTTAGAAAAAGGGTCTCGATGAAATAAATATAGCCATACTTGCTGTCTGAAGGAGATTTTATCATTTGGTGATTTTTTAGTCAAATTGGACAAGAAGGATAAGGGGAAAACAAAAGCTGCTCTTCCAGCAAGTACTAGACCCAACAATACTGCACTCGTTGCTACAGATGTTCCAGGGCTGCAGAAAAAACCAAGTGTGGCACATAAATTGTTTTCCCATTATAAGAGAAGGGACTTTTGAGAGTGAAAAGATTCAAGAATAAAGGATAAAATGTCAAAAAAGAAAAGCAGAAAACAGTAATATAGAAGAACTCTCCAGTCACATCAAGTAATAAAAGGACTCTTTCAGTAAAGCAGCTCATCATACCAATTGTTGATATGAAAGAATGACATTCAACAATTTTTCATGAGTACAAAAAAGTTAGTGTATCAATGACTACTCACTAGTCTCTTGAGAGAACATTGGACATACCTATCACTGACAAACCTCCATTTTTCGATGTCCAAGGCATCCATACCAACATAAAGGAAGATAAAGATCTCAGCAACAAACGACAAGGTTGCAAACGAATGCCTGTGAGAGTTACACGAAAAGTATAGGTTTAGATATATATATATATATAGACTTCGACATTGTACGTAGCTCGTGGAAATCTGTTTAAAAGACATACTTGGTAGTGATTCTTGAACTCTCAGACACGTTATGCCAAGTATAATGCGACATAACAATCCCACAAAAGAATACAGTGAGAATGCCACTCAGATAACATAACTGCATAGTATATAGATACATCAGCATCATGATAATGACAAATGTTGACAGCATCCAGAAAACATACTAAAGTTCTTTAAAACGTACTTCAGCCAGCATGTAGGAGAGGTATGCCATTAGCATCATAAGAGCAACTTCACGATCTGTAGAGTGCCTGAAATTAAGGAGAAAATTGTTGAACCTTAATAAAGAATCATATCATCCAGTGCCAAGTCTAAAAACATCGTGCTCAAGATAGAAAAACAAAATCTGACAGATAGACCCGGGGAAAGACAACAAGTTGTTAAAAGATTCTACTGAACTAATATAACTTTTTTATCCTAAAAAGGAAGAAAGAAATTAAGACAATAGAAAATCATAACAATTCATACCACAACAAGAATTCTGGGAGTATGTCCTTATATTTTATACTAGAAACCCATGCCTAACTAGTTCATGCAATTTAATCTTTATCGGTATCTCTTCATCAGGTTATCTGATTAAATTTATTCCCTTTTATGCATTGTGAAATCATTTATAAAACCCTCATTAAAAAAATTAATGAACCCGGTTATTCTGGCTTCAAGCTGGAAAGAACTTATGAACCAGTAAAGATAGATGGTTACTTCTAAGTTCAAAAAAATAAAAAATAAGTTCAGTATAATCGTCATAAACATTTTCAAGCTAACAAATAATACATAAAATTGAGATAAGCAGGAACACTATTTATTATCATAGATATGTCTACAACTTTAGTTTTACAATGAATTAACTGCCTATATACAATATAAAACAATGGAATAACATCATAGTTACTGAAGTGACAAAGGAAATGGAAAAATGACAAGAAGATACCTGCCAATGTACAGCTTTTTAATAATGTAAGCACTAAGAAGACCTGTCTACAAGGTGATGGAGATACATTAGAACAGAGTCATAAGTAATACCAATATTTACATGCATGCTCACTGTTAATATGGATGTTGTCTGTGTGTCTGACTCTGATTGACATATGCATGAAAGAATTAGAGGGAGAAAGACAGTTACCAAAACCCCAAGCATGGTACTCGCTATAAACAGATATAAGAAGTTGCCAATAAAGTGCAAAGCAATTGTAGGATCAATTTGGTTGAGGTCAAAGCTTTGGATTGCATTGAAAAGCACCACCGATGTAGCATCATTCACAACACCCTCCCCAAATACAAGACTGTACAGCAAAGGTGTCTCATCCTGATTTAGCACCTGCATCATCATTTATAAGTTCAGTAATTAGCTATGATACCTAGTTGCTGGAAAAATGCAAAAAACATCATGTTTCAAACCTGCAATGTGCAAACAGAATCTGTCGCAGCAAATATTGCACCAATTGCTGAAAAATTATCACAAAATATTAACTCACAAACTGAATAAGAAGTTGCCAAGCAGACGAGGTTGACAAATATAATACCTAGATAATCCCCAATCTCCAGCGGACCAATATCCAACCTCTTAAAAACTTGCGTAACGCCTGAAATAATGCTTCAAATTTAAGTCAGCAGAACTAGAAAATTTCTCTATGGTCAGTTTCCTTAAATTAACTATCCGTTTTACTGAATTAAGTTGTTCTTCATACCAAAAAAAGCTTCCAATTGATAAATTTGGGTTAGTAACAAAATGACAACCGTAAGTTTACAAATTATTTTCTATGTCAAATCTAAGATAACAACCAAATAAATACATCTAAAGGGGTAGGACATACCCAAAGTTATGACGGTACAAGATATTAATGTACCAATAGCACCAAACAACATGATTGTGATGAAGTTAACAAAAAATTGCTTCTTTTTCACCTGAAACCTGAAATAAATCACAGAGAATAAATTCATAACAAACAATGACTGCAATCTATCATGCACATGATGAAGTTAAAAGATAATAATAAAATATGAATTCTCAGATGCAGAACAAGAACTTTTGGATGGATAAGATTCTGAAGTTTTTCGAATTCAGGATTCAGTCTCTTTACAAATATGTTAGGGGTAAGACTGAATATAAGAATTGCCCTCACTCCTATCATCGCTAGTGAGGTTTAATGGAGAGTGATTTATATAGAATTAATGTTAATATCACGGGTAAACAGTTTAGCTGTTTTTATCTACACAGTAAATATAATATTTATTACACAGAAGAGATGAAATCGCCCATGGTATGTGCAAGCAGGAGCCAAGAAGACTCAACATCATCAACATCAATATCACCTTTATTCCAAAATGTTGGGATCGGTGAACCCAAATAAAAAATAAGAAAAAATTGGGGAAATACTAAGGGAAAATAAAAATAAATAAGAAAGAAAAAGTAAATACATAAATGAATAAATATAAGGAAAATAAGTAAAACTTATTTAAGTTGTATATTTTTCAACATTATTGAAATAATGAAAGAGGAAAATCCACAAATTTAGGACTTATAAGTGCAAGCAAGTGAACGGAATGCTAGAACCATTTCAAACTCCAAAACTGCACAGATTTCATATGCCCCTAAAGTTTCTCTGCCCTTAATTATGTAAGGTTAATTACGACTGCTTCTGCAAAATTACGTTTTTTTCTACCAAAAAAAGAAGAGATAAAGATGTGCATTATTCGTGCAGTATGTTATAGTATCAGGGAAAATCTAGGCCTTCTAGACCACTTTCAGATTACCACATTGGGATGTCTGCCCACAAATCTTTATTTTGTTACTAGTTTATGGTTTTAAGGAGGCAAAACTTAACACTCCCCACTTTTAATCAGACAACGATAAATACAGAGTCAAACATCGATTTTGATTCTTGGGTATGCAGCCCTATTAAAACTTTGGTAGGGAAAACTTTGTTGCCCTGATTCTACCTGCCTCGCCCGGATTAGTCAATTAATCGATTAATGAACCCTGGAGAAATCAAAAAAGAAAAAACAAATGGATTCCTTACTAGACAATGAAATGGTGCAAAAAAATTACCCGGCATTAAATATAATAGGCGGCAGAAGGTATATAAAGAAAAGGTCTTCACTGAAAACAAGAATATGCGAGCTTGTGCCACCACTAAACAGCAAAATGACTACGCCAGTGCAAAGACCCTGAGAACAATCAATATGAAATTAGGTCATCATCCAATAGAAAAAAAGAAAAGAAAAAGCCGCAACCAATATTGTTCAACCTAAGCATCAATACACAGATCTTATTTCATCTTAAAGGATAGCAAAATATTTGGAGGATGGCCAATGACAAAAGTGAACACTTACAATCAAAAGGGCAGTGATAGACTCATTCATCCACCGATTCTCCTCAAGAAGATGGCCAATGACAATACAAGCACATAGAAGTGCCACAAATAAGTTCATGGAGACTACGGAGGCATGGTCGGAAGTGGATACCATTTGCAATTTTGAAACAACAGAACTGATTTCAAAAGCCATCTTGTCCACCCTCCAAGATAATTAATTGCAGAAGATTGTACGTGATTTCAGATTATTGCTGAGTTGCCTAGTTCAAAGTCAATTAATGGTCCCAAATTATGTCTCCGAGCTGTCCATATTAAGAAACTTTGGATCTCACAGATAACTGAATTTCTGCAATCAGAGCAACTAACATGAATGTAAAATATTCCATAATAAAGAGAAAAAAAAATCAAACCCAGCACCTATTAGGTAACATGATTCTATTTCAGATGCAGACATTTAATAAGGAAAAAAGAGAGGGGGAAAATGGGGAAAAAAGAGAGTATATTAGATATCAAAGTACATAATTCAAATTATTACAAAAAAAAAAGTACATAATTCAAAGCAAAGGGTAACTAAGAAAACTACGAGGAAATTAGGGCATACGGTTTTAGAAAATATCATTATTTAGATTCTGGTAAAATCTTCAACAACAGAAGATCAAACACTGCTACAATATTTAGGACCCAATAATTGGTTCACATAATTTCAAAATGCTCACCAAAACGCTCGATAGCAGCATTGATTGAAAGGCAGCAATTTTCTCAGTATTTTGAAAATTCAAATAATCCGACTTACAAAGAATTCGAACAAAGAAAGCTAGGAAACCAATCTCTTGTTCGAATTCCTGGCAAATTGGAACACTTTACAGCTCTCTGCAATGGTTCCACCCAGGAATTACGCACGGAACACGCTTGAAACGAGAAGAAAACAAGGAATGGAAAAACAGAAAAAGGACAAAATTAAACGTGAAGCTCAAGGTTGGTGGTTGGAAAAGGAAATCGAAAAAGAAAAAGAAACAAACAATAGCTGAGGAAATGAATAGAAAGTTTTTGCAATTTTTTATTTTTATTTTTTGTTTTAAATCAGAGTGAGAGAAAAAAAAAAAGAGGCTTCGAAAGCTCTGGAATTATAGAGAAATTGTAAAGACAACGGTTTGAGTATAAAGAGAGAGAGAGAACCGTGTGGACGCAGAGACGGACACAAACAGAGGAGAAAGAGAACACGAATCAAAATTCTAATTTATAAGTGAGTTTTGTTACTATGCGACGCGTTGGGGTTAAGCTCCATGGAGGAATCGATTCGCAGCCTCAACTACGCTTCCTCATGATATTTATGTTTATTGAATCGTGTGGTGGATGATGTGCCATGCAAGAATCTTGGTTACACTATTGCGGTCAACTATGAGATTTTGCGGAAGCAAATCGAGATATTAGATCGGCAAGTTTGGTCCCTTGATCAATATATAAGACACGTTCCGACACGCAGTACGTTTTATTTTTTATTTTATTTTTTTAATCTTAATTTTATTTTTTAATCTTAATTTTATTTTAATAACTAAATATAAAAGAAATAATTTATAAATTAATTTTTTTTTGTTATGAAATTTGACATTAAAAATAAATAAAGTACATAATTATTTATACTTGTTATGAAATTTAAATATTTGGTGTATTAAACTCTTAGTATTAAATAAAAATTATATTATATATATTAAAATTTTTATTTAATATCAAAACGTTTACTGTCGAAATATGACGTTTTTTACAACGTGTTATATAAATTAGTGTAAATATAAGTACGTCATGCCCATACTATATTCTATCTCATATTTAATTTGTATTAAACAAGTAGTTTTTCTGTCGAAATGGAACAAAATTATATAAATTAGTGTTGTTAAATTCGGAGCAAATATTCACTCCGTGGTATTGGGTCGCTAATTTAATTTAATTAGAGGGTTATTAATCTAACCCATAATCCTATATATAAGTTTATAATTTATTATAAATATATTCAAATACTTATAAAAAATGTCAATTTAATATATTTGAATATGAAAAATAATAAATTACACAATATTATTCATCAAAATCAAATAAACATATAATATTTATGATAATAATGTTTCAAGTTCAGCAGCGACATCTTTAATTATAAATTAAATCACAATTTTCAGCATATTGCATAACCAATATAATATTAGGGAAAAATGTATCTAATGTTATTTTAGACAACTTTGTCTAATGTTTATCGAAACGACGTCATTTTAGGATAAAAATTAAAAAATTAGAATGATAAACACTATTATAACCCTGAAATAAATTAAAATTACAAAAATACCATGATTTTTCCCCGAAAATGACGTCGTTTCGATGAACATTGGATAAAGTTATATAAAATAACATTAGAAAAACAAATCCATAATATTAATATTGTAAGTACATAACCTATGTATGTTAATAAGCAATAGATCACTCAAAATATTTCAAAAATAAAAAACAAACTATTTGTATATGAGAGTGAAAAAAAAGAAAGGTATCAATTGAATAGAACAAAGCATTTTTTTAATTGGGTCATGGCACCAACTTTTACAAAAATTGGACGGGTCGGGTCGCACCGGTTCCATTACATGGCCAATCTTATATGACTAATTCACCAATTTTCAGGTCGACCCAATCGGGCCGGTCAGCTTTTATAACATTGATATAAATAGATAGAAATATATCTTATAATAGGATTTTATATAATTTTTAAATATTTGTTTTTTTTTTGTTTTCTTTTGACTTATTTTTTGATATTATTTTAAATTTTTCAATAAAATATAAAAAAATAATACTAAGTAAAATATATAAAATAATTGACAATGTTTTCAAAATAAAAAATAAAAATTTTACCAAATTTTTTTTTTTGCATGTTTCTACAAACCCATATTGTGAAACGAAGCTTATAAATTCTTGATAATACCGTAAATTCTTGAAAAAGCTTCCACTTAAGGAAGAATTACCGGTTGCAACATGCAAAGGAGAGATAAGAATTCAAGTGTGACTGATAAAAAATCTCAAATTGATAAAAAATAAGCTAAGCAAGTTACATATAAGTAAAATGATTCATAAACTTAATATTTTAAGGTTTTTGTTTGAGACGTAATGTCTAAATCCAGAATTTATCATTTAACCCAATTAATGGTAGTTTTGCACTTACGCACGCGCGCACGCATATATATATATATATAGTGAAAATACTTACGCATATTTTATCATGCTACATAAATGATAAAATTATTATATTTTCTTTTATTTATTAAATTCTAAAAACTTATAAAATTGTGAATTAAAACAAGAACAGGTCTTGAGTTAAAAAAAATAAATTATTTTCTTAAAAAGTCTTAGTAACTTATTGTTATGGAAATCAATATAAATAAATAAATTATGTTTAACTCGATTCCACCTAGTTCATTTCAGTTTTGTGAACCTTCCAGCCACCATCACCTTACAAGATACCTTATGAGATACCTTATAAGATTGTACATTTCTTCTATTTTTATTATTTGTTGAAGTCCACTAGTAATCAGTTGGTGGCGGTGGCTCCTTCTATCTTCACTTGTGATAGTAATGGTATTTGTTATCCTAATCTGTCAAATTACTTTTTCTATAATGGTTTATTGTAAATTAAGAATATCATTTATTTTGTAGAGGAATAAATCTTTTAATACTGGGACGTTTAGGGTGTGCATGACAATCTTCTCGGAATCAATTTTGTTTTATTTTTTGTTCTTCGAACATAAATGGATAGAAAACTCGTTTGGTAAAATTGATTTATTTTTTTGTTCCCGAGATGATCCAGTTTAATTTTTGTAATGAGAAACATAAAAAAAAAATCAAAATAAAAATCTATTTTTTTGTTTCCGGACACAAAATGAGAAACACTTCCTTTCTCAATCACCATCCACCTCTACCATCATCACTACCACCACTATCATCCCGACACCACTACCGCCACCATCGTCGTCATTGTCGTTGTACCATTAGTGTCGTCGTCACCACCACCACCACCACCATTATCACGATGCCACTGCCGCCATCACCGTGGCCATCACCGCCAGTACTACAATCATTGTCACCATCTCCACCACTGCCACCAACCACTATCGCCACCACCACCACTCTACCACCATCGCCACCACTACAACCACCGTCACCAACCACCACTATCATGGTCGCAGCCACTGTCGTCACCACGATCACCATGTTAATATGTCATCACCATCACTATGCCACCGCCACTATCACCATCGTCGCCGCCACCACCACCATTGTCGTAGCCACTATAGTCACTGTTGTCACCATCATTGTCGCTGTCGCCACAACAACCACTACCACGCCGCCACCACCATCGTCATCGTCACAGTCACTGCTATCACCATTACTACGTCACCCCCACCACCACAGCAACCACCACCATCACCACGTTGCCATCACCACCACCACTACCACTACCATCGTAACAGCCACTGATGCTTCATTTACTTTGTTTTGTTGAGAAAAAAATAAATACATGTAAATATATAATCAACCTTACATAAATTACTTCACATTCATACTTTTCATTAAAAAAAGATAATATGTTATCCAAAAAATAATAATAATAATAATATATGATAAAGCCTGTGAAATTTTTATACATCCAAATCTTTTTCTTTCCATTAGTAGCTACAAATTAAGGGATGAGGTTCATTGTCCCAAACAAAAGCCTAAAAGAAATTTGAACTATGTAGACAAGGTTGGGAAAGGTTGAATTTGGTCATTAATTTTAATTAATCCAATTTTCATGATCTCATCATGAATCATAATAAGATTCAGGTTAAGTTATAATCCTTTTAACTTAATTTAGATACTTTCTTTATGGTATTTCGATTATTTTCTCACTACTCTTATAAATATGTTTGTATCTATTACCTTTTTTAATGATATTTTCTAATTCAATTGAAAACTACATAATAAATGAATACTCTTTTTAAGTTATAAGGCGAATACATTTTGATAAATTAAACAGTCACAATAAAATTAATGCATTTTTTAATATCTTATATACTTTGTGAGTATGGTTATATTTACAAACTAAATTGTTTACAAATTCTTACAATCAAATCATAACTATTGATTTCCGTCAATCTAACAGTTATAATTTATTAGATCACACTTAGCAATTAACTTTTAATTCTCAATAAATCATAACCGTTAAATTTATGGAAATCAATAATTATAATTTGATTGTAAGAATTTGTAAATTATTTAATTCTTAAATATAACCCTTCCCTTAAGTGACTAATATTTTTGTGGAATAAAATTTTACTTAATTTGTACAAAATGAATTCGTATTACTCAATTACGTTAGAAACTTCTTATATATTTATGGAATGTAATATTCAACATTAAAAATATAAATTTTGCATGCACATTCTTTTATATATTATTTTCGAACACATTTGAGATGACTTGTATGACAAAAATAATTTGATATCATAAAAATGATTTAGCTCATGTAATATAATATTCACTTCTTTATTTAATATTAAAATAATAATATAATATTAAAAAATATAATTATTTTTTAAGTATTTTCATGAGATAAAATTTTATATATTTTTTAAATGATAATTATTTCTTAAATATAAAATTTTGATATTTTAATCGTAATATCTTGTAATTCGATCATTTTATATATATGAAATGATAAATTTATAATTTTTTCAAAACAAATTTATAGTGTTATCAAACACAATTATATTCTCAGGAATAAAATAAATTATTTTATTAAGAATTATAAAAATAAAAAATAATTATTTCTCTAAAAAAACAGTGCCAAAAAATAAAATAATTATCATATGCATCCTTATCATTAGCCATTAATTGTGTATTAATTGAAATAAATTTGAGTACTTCCGAAATGTATAGTTCTTTATTTAAATTATAAAAAATGGATCATAGTATTAAAAATAAAATAAATAAACTAAATATAATTAGATTAGTTTTTCATATATATTATTAATTTAATGGGTGTCTCCTATCAAAAATAAGATAAAATTAATGGATGTCTCCGTGCTAAACTCTCCTGTGAGCATCGATTCCTCGTGAACTAGTAAAAGTAAATGTATAATTGAAGCAATGTACTACTCTCTATATATACTTAGCGTTTTATAATTCTAATGTGGAAGGAGAATTGAAATCTTATGTTGTAGAGATAAAAAGCATGTGGGATCCATATGTTAGAAAAAATTATATGAAGGACTCATGTTAGTGCGGAAATCGAAGGGTGTGTAGGAAAATTATAATTCTCATGTTACATGAGAATTATAAAACCCATATACTTAAAAGCCTTCAAATTTCAGACACTTTGTTCAAGAATATAAAGATTTAAATTAGATATTGACAATGACTTTAAAAAAAAAAATGTTTCTTAATCGGTTCATAAATTAATCGATTAAACCACTTGCGGATAGAATTAAAAGTAGGGTGTAGATAGGTTAGACCGGTTTACAAGTACATACGGCCTAACCTATATTAGGCTAGATTTGGTATATTATAAATAGTAAAATAGAACGGATTTAGACTTTTACAAAAATATATTTAGAAAACAGGCCATAATTTTTTTTGTACATGTCGGACCCATAAACCTACAGGACGGCCTATATTATATTATTTATTTTAAATAAAATAAATAAAATTATTATTTTAATAATTTTAAATAATAAAGTAATATTATTTTAGTTATTTTTTAATTATTGAATGTTTAATAGCCTTAAATAGGTTAAGAGGCCTAGTCCAAGATTTTTATTTTTTAAATATAGGTCAGACCAGACTTATAATTTGGCCTACACAAGCTAACAGACTATATCAAATCCAATATTTTTTACACAGGTCTATCTATTTAAGTCAAAGTCTAGCTTAGTCTAACCTATTTACACTCCTAATCAAGGATAATAAAAACTTTTCGTATCAAATTTTCAAGTGTTCACTTTTTGTGCAGTTACTGCAGATAGTTATCTACAATAATCCCAATACGACGTCGTTTTGGGACGGAAATCATGGTATTTTTGTAATTTTAATTTATTTCAGGGTTATAATAATCTTTATATTTATAATTTATAGAGAGTGGAAGTGTTCCTAACCCTGAAATAAATTAAAAACACTTTCAGGGTTATAATAGTCTTTATATTTATAATTATATAAAGATTTAATTTATATATACTAAAATGATTTCATTTTGGAAATAAATGCAGATAACTTATCTACATCAATTACAGAAATATTTTTCCCCATTTTTAATGCAATTACATACAAAATTATTCCTACTAAGTCTTTAACATTGTTGGATATCCAAAAATAAAATTATAATTTAACATCACTGGTTAAGTTGAAATACAATTTAAATTATAATAATAGACACGGCTATTTGTTTCCAGTTTAATACCGCAACTCAGTCAAATCAAATGGATAAGTGGGGTTATGTATCATTCATTACTCGCTGGCGTAAGACAATTGATCTCTATTTAATACATTGCCCGTTTAAAGAAACCGGAATTAACAACACCAAAAAATGTATAGCTGTCCTTCTCCCGTATAAATGCAGCTGTCTTTGTCTATTTCCCTTTATTAATTACTTTTATTTAATACACCCTTCATTGTTTACTTTATTTATGAGACAAAATGATATTTTGGATCTAGATCCTCTTATCTTAAAAAAAATATATAATATATGATACGGTTATATGCGAAATCATAATTACGTAAAAGTAGATCAATGACAACCATACAAAAATGGATTAATGATAATAAAAAAGAATTTTTTTTGAAATAGGTAGTTACAAAATCATAATTGTTGATTCATGTTTATATGATTATGATATTCCCACATGACCGTATCATATTTTTTTTGAATATAGATCCTCTCATGTTAAAAAAATATGACATTGTCATATGAGAAATTACAACAATACAAAGGTGAATTAAATTAATTAATAGTAATAAAAAAGAGAGAAATTATTGAAATAGGTAGTTACAAAATCATAACCATTGATTTACCTTTGTATGATTGTGATATTTCCATTTGACCGTATCATATTTTTTTTTAAGATGAGAAGATCCAATTCCTATTATTTATTTATTTTTCATAGGGGAAGATCTATTTCCAAACAACATAGATTGATTGTTTACTTGCTAATTGCTATTTCTAAAAAATAGGAATGTAGGATTATCTTTTTTTGAGGACAAATAAAAAAGAAGAATAAAAAAGACATTTTTAATATGTTAATTATTGTAGTCATTTTTCAATAAATTTTCATGTTGACAAAAATAGTATCAAATAATTTATAACGATAATATTTAATGACAAGAATAGCAAATACCATAAACGTAAGGACTAAAAATAAGAAAAAAGAAATGTCAATAACTAATAAAGCAAGAATAAAACAAATGTTAAAAGGATCAAAATAGGTTTTAGTCTTTTCTGCAATAATTATAGAGGCAATAATAATTAGATATTCTGAAAATGTATGAGACTAATTTCTTTGTTTTACGCAAATACCTCAAAAAAGTCGAGTGTAAGTGTTTTTTAACCTGATTATAATTGTTGTGTATCTATAAAAATAAAACAAGCGTAACAAGACAATAATGTTAAACTCTAGCTGCTAATCATTCGATAAGCCCCTCTAAGACCAGACTCATGATCAAGACATTCAACACATTTTTATTGTCCATATTCATTCTTTCTTCTATATATTTCATCTTTATTTTAATTTAATATAATTTATTAAATGGAAGTAAAACAAAATATTGAAAGCTTTTAATACAAATAAAAACACCAAATGATGGAAAATGCAATATTTCCTTTTTGGTACACGAAAATGACATAATTTATTAATAATATAAAATTTAAAATTAATGATAAATTAAATTAAAACTCATCACAAAACGCACACACGCAGACAACATATTGTGAATCTAACAGGACAGAAGATGAATACCCGAATCTTAAAGAGCTGCAATATAATTAGAACAATATTTATTTTATTTTTTCTATTATTTATTAAAATTAATAATCCTTTTTCTTATTTTTGCAAAAAGGCACATAATTTAGGGTCACCTCAACGGAGGTCTCATGAGTCATGAATATTGAAATAGCGATACCCACCCAACCATGCAAGTCCCTCATGAATCACGAGTAATCCATATCAAAGTACTCTTCCTTTCAGGATTTCACATCAAGACTTTGAAATTTTAATTTTAATTATGATATAATTTAAATTAATTAAGACTTAAGAGTGTTAAGGACGATAGCTGCTGTCGCTAGAGATATTGACAATGAGTCAATGACAATAGATTGCCATTGGTACATCACGGAGGTCAGTAACAATGGTTACTGTCGACAATCGTAATAGAAGTGTATGCTAACGAAAATGATTTTTAGAGTATGGAAGTGACAAAAATAATGGTACCAATATTTATCAAAATTATTTTCTATGCACTCATAAAAGTGTGTGAAGCCTATAAGAAGCCATTTGAAGGGAAGAGAGAAAAAAAAATGGATCCCACATACTTTTATGTGAATATGGGAGATAAAATTATCTCCTATAACACAAAAAATATTAATTTCAAAAATAAATAATAGAATATGAAATGTCGATTTTAACTCTCGCCTATAGTATTTATTTTATTTTTTATTTTTTTGTATAATGAAGCTAATTACCTCTTCGAGGTTTTTGTATAATGAAGCTAATTACCTCTTCGAGGTGAGCTGAGCCCGGTGTGAAACTCTTAGAGTTGATAATGAGACTAATTCTCAGACATGATTTCATCACAGTTAAATTTCATTGCTTTTCTCCAAAGATGTATTTGGTGAGAATTGAATTCAAAGTTCTTATATTTAAAATTATAATTACTAAGATATAACCTAAGAATTAATTAGCATAATATAAAATAAATATTTCCACTTTATGTAATTTAACTCAGAGTTCGAAAGTATACACCAAATAAGATAATTAGAACCGGAAGGTATAATTATTAGTTAAAAAAATTTAGGTAGGTCGAGAAGCGGTATCCCATCAAAATCAGAATAAATCCCAATCTATTTGATTTTGATGTTTTTAAAACTATTTTATGAATAGTTATGAAAATAAGTGTTTTATGTATTTATCTTATTTTAAAAGTTAAAAGTCAAAATACAAAACAAAAATCACTCAAACATATTCTCTAAATATGATTCTAAAAAATAAAGAAAGGTTATAATTTTTAAAACAATTTTTTTTTTACAAAATAGATATTATCAAATGAGTTTTTTTTATCTTTTTATTCTGAAAACCAAAAAAACTATTTTTATAAATGGGGCGTTATTTTCTTATTTTTCACTCCCTCTTAATTCTCATTGTGGCTTTTGCCAGATATATCTGCAAAAAAGAAATTGAAGTCTCATGAGTCATGAAAAGGAAACAACTTTCTATTCGAAAGCGAAATTTCAAAAAGTTGAAATGAAATCAGTATTTTGTGTGGCTCTTCTTTTTCCATTCCACGTTCATATTATGGTCAAGGGAGCTATTCGAGTCTATTTAAAATCTCTCTTTAGGTGCGTATGTCTATGACCAAGTATTCATAACAATTTGAAAGCAAGCAGTGTATGCACATGTGATATGATATGATATATAATATGATACATATAGCGTTGCGAATTGCATTAAAAAAAGGTGGAAGAGAGAAAGAAGATTGAAACGAAAAAGGGTATTTTGGACAATTTGAATTAATCATTTCTGAATAAAATAAAATTTAAATAAAAACAGAAAAAATGCAAAGCATAATGATAAACTAAGGTGTGATTTGCTTAATCACATATATTAAAAATTTCCTAGACCTACGGTCTAACTAGACTTAAATAAACATTTAATTAAATATGCTAGATTCTAAACCTTTGAAAAAGTCTTCTCGTCTAATGGATATTTATGAATACATAATTTATCTAAAATTTATTATGTATAATTACTAAGATAAGATAAGATAATTTAACAATATTTATATTTTATAAAAAAATATATGAAACAGTATGAATATTCAAAATTCCCTTCAATTTGAGACGTGGACGGCAGCACTCGTGAGTCGTGATCACGTTGCGTTACGAGTAATATTCGGGCCATGCTTTAAAAAAGCAGGTTGGCACCAAGTTTGAAAATAAATCATATCATTTTTCAATTCATTATTATTTCTTCTGGGGCCATCAATTACTGCAGGAGAAAACAAAATAAATGATTGAAAGATTTTTATTTTCCCCAAGTCAAATGAAGATTCAATAAAGGATCAGCCGGTATAAGAAAAAGAAAAAAAAACCACTTCAAAAAATCCCTCATAGATGAAAAGAAAATGATTTTTTCGTTTTTTATTTTATACGCACTCTATCAAGTTATATCAATATAAGAATAGTAAATTATATATCAAAACTTAATTGTTAATTTTTGTAAATTTAATGGTTATGAATTATTGTGTTACTCTCATTAATTAATTATTAATTATCAATAAATTATAACTGTTATATGTAAGAAAATCAACCATTAAAATTTGATATAAGACTTATTTTTTATTTTTGAAATATAAGACTTATTTTATTCTTACAATAATATGAATTGATATTATCCTTTTCTATTCAATCATTTATTTTTCTTTATGTTTTTGTGAGGTTTTTACTTGTGCAACAATTTGGGAGATAAATGGGTTAAGTTGACCTATAGGGACCTATGACATGGCTTATATTATGCCAGACTTAACTTTTTACAAATAGTAAAATAGAACAAGGCTTTTAAACAAACTTATTTTGAAAATAGGCCATAGATTTTTTTATACATGTCGTGCTTATAAGCCTACAGACCAATCTATATCATATTACTTATTTTAAATAAAATAAATAAAACTATTATTTTAATACTTTTGAATAACAAAGTAATATTATTTTAATTATTCTTTTAAGGGTTTTATTTTTTTTATGTCACATAAGGTAAATTTCTCTCCTACTCTCACAACAAAGGGTGGAACCCTCTTTTTTTAAAAAAAAAAAAGAAAAGAGAAAAAATAGAACATGGAAATCGAAGTGAGAGTAAGAGATAAAATTTCTCTTATGTGACATAAGAGAAACAAAACACTTCTTTTAATTGTTGAATGTTTAATAGGCTCATTAAACAGACTAACAAGCTTAGGCGGACTATGACTTTTATTTTTTAAATATAGGTCAGACCATACTTGTAATTTGGGGCTTACACAGGCTAATAGATCAGGTTAGGCTCAATATTTTTTATACAAACTTAATCTATTTAAGCTAAAATTTAGCCTAACCTAACCTATTTACACCGTATTAACAATCAAATCTGATAAAATAAAATGGTTAAAATTTCAAAACACAAAATGCATTAAAAAAGAAGAAGCTATACCCCTCTTCTATATGATTGGCCAATTGGGGGGTAACAATTTTTTTTTCGTTTGCGTTTCAATAATGCATATCTAAATTTGGAAAGAAACAATTATTGCCGATTTCTGAGGATGATTTCGTTAGACAATATGGTTTTTATCTGTCCGTGGAATAATAGTTGGAAAAAAATGATGAACTATCTTACATTAGCCCAGCATCTAGGTTCAGTTCTAGAATCTTAAATCATTAGTTTCAACACATATCGAGAATATTAAAGGAGTAAAGTTTTATGCTATGTAGCACCGATACGACACGCGACACGATACGACACGACATTCCAACACGTCAATCCTAAAAAATATTGGATTTCGACACGTTGGGACACGTTTTAATATTAAATAATATTTTTAATTTATATAGTTTATATTTCATTTAATATTTAATAATTTAACAAAAAATGAAACTAAATTAATAATACCCATCAACACGTTATAAAGATGGAAGTTTTAATAAAAAAAATAAAAATTGGGATGAGAGAGACATAATATCAGATAGAGAGATCAAATCATATTAGAGAGAGATCAGAGAGAATGAGATACAATAAAAGCGTAATAGGAATTGACAACAATGATGCTGAGATGCTCTCTTATCTACTTAAGGGGAAAAAAGACCGAAAAAATAAAATTGATATGATCATTTGGAAACTTTATTAATATATTTTAATTTTTTAAAAAAAAGTTTTAAAATTTTTTTAAAAAAAAATTAAAAAAATTAAAAAATTACGAAAATGTCATTTGACCGTGTCGGACACGGTCAAATTTGCGTGTCGGAATGGTCAACGTGTCGGAAAAAGCCAATCGCGTGTCTGACACCGTGTCGGAGCGTGTCGCCGTGTTGGAGCGTGTCGGATCCGACTCTTCTTATTTTTACAAGTGTTCGTGCTTCCTAGTTTTACCATGATATTTTAGTAAATGCTGTATTAAGATGTATGTTTTTTTTTATAGGATCAAGATATAAAAATAGTAAGTCATACGATAAAATTTAATTATTGATTTCTGTAAATTTAATGGTTATAATTTATTGGGTTTTAATAAGTGTGATCTAATAAATTATAATTATTAGATTTAAGGAAATCAACGATTAAGATTTGATGTAAAATTTATTATTCTTATATCGATATAAATTAATTGTGTCTCATTTTTTATTTTCTCAATTAACTTAAGTACGTGTGAAAATGTGATATATGGAGACTATGCGGGTGTCAACAACAAAAGCATGTCACGCAACATGGATTATATATATGGAAAAATATTTTTATTTTAAATGTAGAAAATTTTATCTACAATTTATTATGTCTTATTAATAAGACATAATGTAATGATTTCTTTCTTTCTTTCTTTTTTATTTTTTTTAATTAGTGGGCCCAGTTTTTTTTTTAAAAATGTCTCTAGTTTACAATAGATATATCCTTCTATGCCATAACTGCAAATCCGATGGACCCTTATATAATGCAAGAACATAAGTTGTAGCTGCCATTAAAAAATTCAAATCCACGGATGAGCTTCTGATGTGAGTATGATTTTCATGAATCACGATGATATTATAAAGATATTAACACATAAAATATGGTTATAAAGTCCATAGATGTATGCCTAGTCAAAACTCGCGACCGACGGATCACCTGATTTTTTTTTTCTTAAAAACAAATCCAGCAGAAATGTTTTGTTTTTGGTTATTATTATTTTTATTTTGGTACAGATTATTATTTTATTTTTTTGGTAAACTGTTTTTGATTATTTTATTCTACCTGAATATGTTTTTCTTTAAGCTTGGCAGGTGTTTTTTTTAAGTATTTATTATTTAAAAAGATGTAACTTTATATTATTTTAAATAAAATAACAGTATTTTGATATATATATATATATATATATATATATATATTTGTTGATTTATATATTCTTTCGCCTCCACAAATTAGGAGAAGAGAGAAAATATTGTGATGAGAAAATACAAAAAATCAATAAATATGCAGAAAAATATAATTTTTTTACTTAAATTGATACAAAGTTGCGTATTATTATATTGTAGTTGATTTTAATTAAATTGTCTTCTATTAATGATATTAAATACTTTTTCATATATATATTAAAAAAAATCTTCTTCTTTTTTCAAATTCTTCGATTTGATTGCTTCTTCGCCTTCTGATTAGGTCAACTCTAATCTGGAAAATAAAATATTAAAAAAATAAATAAAAAAATATTCGCAGTATTATTTAACTCAAAATATATTAAGTATGGTAAGTAACATTACGACTATGACATATCACCACGGATATTATCATCACGGATATTATCATCACATTCACTTGTAATGAATTACTTTTAATTTTTTTAATAAAATAATATTTATTAAACACTGGGTCAAATTAATGATTTGTTGTCATTTTTATAATAATGATTTTTTTATTAACAATTATACTATTTTTAAGGGAAAAGTTTGTTTACCAAAAAAAGAGAGGAAAAGTTCAAATTGCTTTGAATCACTTAATTCTCTATTTTTTTTTATATCATTTACTTTCTTATGATTTTTTTATTATCTAAACTCATCCTTAATTAACTAATCTGTCATATTTTACTCTTCTTATTAGGCAAAGTATGTTAAAAATTAAGGTAATTACAAGTTCAAAATTTTCAATCAATAAGAATTCTAATTCCTCACAAAAAAAGAGAATTCTAATTAATTTTTAATGTATAACAAAAAAGAAAAAATAAAGTCAAATATATTAGAAACTTACAACACTTGCAGAAAAGACTACAAGGATTTGGGAGAGCAGCCTCCGAAAGGATTTGGGAGAACCGCCCCCGAAAGTGTTCAATGAGGATTAGTTTTCGGTTACGGCTGGAGGATATATTTGAATTTTTTTTTGGTGAAAGGATACCTTTGAATTTATTCAAAAAGAAACTTACAACACTTGTAGAAAAGACTAAAAGTAAAAAAAATCAAATATGTCTAAATTGAAAATAAGAAAATAGATTGAGGAAAAATAATAAAAGTAAAAATAATATCCCATATGTTAGAAACAATAGAAAATACTAAAAGTAAAAAAATAAAAATAATCTAAATCAAAAAGAATAAATAGATTGAAGAAAAAAAAGACCAAATATATTGGAAACTTACAAAATTATTATTTTTTCTCTTATTTTTTTCTCTTGCTTTTTTCTATTTCTTTTACCAGTGATAGAAAGGACTAAAAGTAAAAAAAATAGAAAAAAAGATTAAATATGTCAGAAATTTACAATATTGAAATTTTTTTTTTATATATTTTTTTTTGTCTTTAGTCTATTTTATTCTTTTTGATTAAGACTATTTTCAATTTTAGTCTTTTTTGTTATGCTGTAAGCTTCCATCATATTTGCCTTTTTTTTTTTTTTTTACTTTTAAAGTTTTCTGTATGTATTGTACGTTTTTAACATATTTGTTCTTCTATTATTTTCTTTATTGTCATTAGTTTATTTTTCTTCTTCTAAGAAGGGTAAAAAAGATTGGGAAAAACTATATTTACAAATTTTTTATTTACTAACTACACTATATCTTTCTGGTAAAACATTCCTGAGTGATTACAGGTAAGATACAATATAGTTGCAATTTTGTAAACAAACAAAAATGTCAATATGACCCTCTTCAAAATGATATATTAGTTTAGTTTCTAACGATGAGATTTGAATGAAAAAAATTATAGGAAATAAGTGATTAAAAAAAAAAAACATAAGGCGTGAAGTAATTCGAAGTAAAACCACGAGGGAGTTTCTAAATTTTTCCCTATTTTTAAACATAGAAATCACTTCCTACCTAAATTATCTTGGGCTTCGCATTTCTCTGTTTCTTTTGTTTCGCAAGCATCAGTATGCTCTGGACCAGGCTGCCAATACAATATTTTGCACATAAATCTTCAAATTAAAAATCATTGAAGGGGATACATCTTTTGCTTACCAAGAAAAAAAAAAAAAAATCATTGAAGGGGAACGACCACAGAAGCACATGGTAAATGTATATCTCGTTTGCAAGTAAATGTATACTGTAAATTTTTCGTTTACCAAAATAATTTTATAAAAAACATTGTTATTACGTTGATTGTTGGGTCCGTTTGGATGAATTTTTTTCTCTTCAAAAGCTGCTTTTTTTTTCAAGAAAAAAAAGCACTTTTCATTTTTAATTTGTTTGGATGTCTGCTTTTAAAAAAAGCAGAAGTAAAAAAAAAGTCAAAAATTTACTTTTTCCAGAAGTTAAAAATTTTAGCTTCTCATAAAAGCAGGAGTCAAAAGCTAAATATTTTTTTTCAAAAAAAATTAAATGTTTTTATAAAAATATAAATAGCTTTAACTTTTTATAAAAAAACACTTCTGAAATGAGGAAGAGATAAAAGTTACTTCTAAAATGACTTGTGAACATATTATCCTTTAATTTCTCGTATCATACTTTTTTCTCTTTCACAACTGACCTATAACAATCTTATTGTTATTTGATCACACATTTGAATTTATGATTGTACAGTGAACCAATTCAGCGTAGAAAGTTAACCATTCTTGTTTCATACTCCCTTTTATGAATGCTTTTTCACGAGCTCAAGTTCTTAATATTACATAGGCACCTCAATCATAACAGTAAAACTTAAGCTTCCTTGCTACTTATTATATTATTCCTTTTGAGTAAAATAAGATAAATAATAATAACTTATTTGACATGATATTAATGCCAAAAAAAAAAGAACAAAATTAAATACAGAAAGCAAAGAAGTTACTATTATTTTGGTTTTTGGTACAACTGTAGGTGTAAGCACCTAGACTCATAAACGAGGACACAAAAACATCTCAAATTTATTGCAATTCACAACAAAATAAACAGGATTCAGATATTAACAAGATAAAATAAAAATAAAAATCACAATGTACATCATAGTAATTCTCTATCATACCAAAAGACTTAACCCAGGAAAAAAAATCGTTACTAAATGAAACAAAGAAATAAAAACTACCAAAAAAAAAATGAAGGTTGAAAAATGGGGGAAAATGGTTTATGGTATCACCCTTTGAAAAGAAGGAATTAACTTCACTTGGGAAGCAGACATGCATGCAGCAGGAGTTGGACTCCACCAAAAAATGAGGCAGCAGGGTCATATACTTTCTTAAATTTGACTCTATAAGAAAATTAAGAATGTAAATATCTAAACTATGATTTTCTTTCCTTTACCCTTATCCTTGAGGGCACCTTTATATGGTTTTGATAAATCCAATGCATCACTTGCAATGTGTTTCTTCCGTTTTGGGACACCAATGCTAGCAGAATCACCAATGGGACCTGACCAAGCTTGGAATGGTTCCTTTGAATAGATATATGAGGTTGAACCCAAAGAGACATCATGAGGAACAATCTCTGGATCTATATGATTTGAAGATCCCAAAGGAAAGCCAAGCTGTCCATCTTCATGCGGGGGAGGGAACTTTTCACTCTTGCTCTTGGCATTTGCATGACTGATTAGACGCCTTCTCTGTAACACATGAAAATATAGCAACAAATGTTAATCAACTTTACTTTTTACTTTCAATCATAATTATGCAGATTTTCAATTACAAAAGATGAAAATGAGTTTTATTAGAAGGAAAGGAGCGGTACAAAGAAATACAAGGATAAAATGAGATCCTTAGACAAAGTTAAAATAAAATAAAAATAAAAATCCGAAGCACATCAATAGGTTTAATTATCATTTAGAGCTAGCTCAAAGGGTGAGAGTGCCCAAAGCCTTATAAACTCCACATTTGTGCTAAGAAATTCCACAAGAGAAAGTGAGGGACGACGATGCTATGATAGCCTCATAAAGAACCTTGGGATATACCACACCTAAAGCTAACTCAAAGGGTGGAAGTGCCCAAAGCATTATAAACTCCACATTAGTTGTTCATCCAACCAATGTGGGACTATATATCTCAACACAATCATTTCATTTAGTAATGCATTCTTGGAAGGTATAATAATTTCAAAACATCTATTGAGTGGCATCATAAACCAATGCATCAAGCATATACCATGATTAGTCATTACAAATAGAAGTAATTTTGTTTTAACATACATCAATATTGTATTGAAGCTCAGCATTGGCTTCAGGAGCAGGAGCAGCTTTTACACCACGATCACGTGTTCGATGCTTCTTCGCACCATCAACATGAGCTTTGCCTGGAGCTCTTGATCTGGACATTCATATTCAAAGAGTATCTCAGAGTTAGTCAAATATAATAAGATGGCTAAATTATAACTTGCAGATGTTAACCCAAAAGAACGAAGGGCACTTTTCACTCTATTAATCTCTATAAATGTTGGTGTCACTGTGTGTGTGTATAAGTTGAAGCAATATTAAAGCATGCTTAAATATAGTTCACCACCCATATCAATGTTGTTAACAAAAAGAACATATAAACAGTTTTTCAGTCTCCACTTTTAGCCCCAAAAGCTCCCAAAGAGTCATTATTATTAGAATATATGTAATTTAATAAAAAAATATAAGGTTATAAATGTCATTGAATAATTGAAATTATATAAAATAGAATTGTTTCAGATAACAGCACCTTACATTTTCTCCTCAATGTCCATGTCTTCTGTAGAATATTCTAGAATTCATTTATTTCTTTCTTGTCATCTGTTCCTTCATTTATTAGGTTCTCTTGTTATTGTAAAAATGTCTCTTAGTCTTTTGTATGCCTCTTAGTTTTTTGTTCTTATTTATTAGCTTTGTTCTTTGTACTCATTATAAATGGTACCTCCCTGTATCTTTCATGTATGAATCAGAAGTTTATTCATAAAACACTTCTTCTTTTCATCATGGTATCAGAGCAGGTTATAATCCAGTCTCTTTCCCGTTCTAATTTCCTTTTTTGCCTTCCTTCCATTCCTTTTTTCATATTTTTGCTTCTGCCAAAGTCAGAACCAGCCCAACTACAAAACCAAGGCCACCACTAGATCCAGAACGAAATTCCGAGCCAGCCAACACAAGACCCGTCGCCGGAAACGCCGCCACGTGCCGCCATCGTCCGTCAGCCTCGCCGGCGCGTGTGGTCCACGCGCCACCATCCTGCCACTTTTTTCCGGCGAGTCATACCTCGTTCTGATCGACTGTCTTCCCTCTTCATGTTTTGAGGGTCAAAACCATATTTGGAGGAACTTTTTTTTCTGGGTATTGTTGTTAGGAAGCCATGGATACTGAAAATGTTGAAAGTTTATCTGGAATTTCGACCGGAACTTCACCCCTTCCCATTTCTTCGTTTTCTGGAGACAACCCAGCAATGCAGATCACCAATCACCGTTTAAACGGTAGGAACTATGTGCAATGGTGCCAATCTGTTAAGTTGTTCATCCAGGCTAAAGGGAAGATGGGGTATTTGGATGGAAGAAAGGTTCAACCAGCACAACATGAACCTGGCTATGATGCTTGGGTGACTGAAAATGCTTTGGTCATGACATGGCTGACCAATTCTATGGAACCAGATATCAGTCAAACTTATTTATTCCTTGATACGGCTCAAGAAATTTGGGAAGCTGTTAAAGAATACTACTCTGACCTGGGCAATGCCTCTCAGGCTTTTGAATTCAACACCAAGGTGAAAGATTTACGCCAAGGAGGGAAGACTGTTACTGAGTACTTCCTTGCTTTAAAAACATTGTGGCAAGAGTTGGATCTTTATGATAAAGCAGACCTTCAAGGTTTAGATGCTAATGCAATATTTAAAAATTATATAGAGAAAAGGCGTCTCTATGATTTTCTTGCTGGCCTTAATTCTGATCTGGATGATGTTCGTGGAAGAATTTTGGGGCAAAAACCATTACCTTCCATTGCCACTGCCTTTTCTGAGGTACGAAGGGAGGAGCTTCGTCGAAAGGTAATGTTGGGTGATAAGGATCCTAAGTCTTCTGATGGGTCTGCCCTTATAGCAAAGAATACTGCTCGTCCTTCTGGGGATTCAAAACGTTCTGATCGTTGGTGTTCTCATTGTAATAAGGGTGGTCACACCCGTGAAAAATGTTGGGAAATTCATGGCAAACCACCAAACTGGAAACCAAAAGGACAGAACAAGAATCGTGCTAATCAAGTATCTTCTGAAGATAAGGGAGAAGGGTCCCATGTCCCTTCAAATTCCGATGGTTTTTTCCTCTCTAAGGCTCAGTATGAGCAATTTCAGAAATTGATGTCTCAACCTGCTGAGGCAACTAGTCATGTTGCTCAAAAAGGTATGGCATTCCATGTTGAACATAGTAATCGTTGGATCCTTGATTCAGGAGCCTCTGATCACATGACAGGTAATGCAACCTTATTTTCTTCCTATATCCCTTACTATCACCCGTCACGAATAAGAACAGCTGATGGAAGTTTCTCCACTATTGCGGGCAAGGGATCCATTAAACTCTCTGAGCATATTATTTTGAATTCTGTCCTTCATGTTCCCTCCCTTACTTGTAACCTCATCTCTATTAGTAAACTTACTGCTGAGTTGCATTGTGTTGCTAAGTTTTCTGCAAATACTTGTATCTTTCAGGAGCAGGACTCGGGGATGATGATTGACAGTGCTAGAGAAGAAGAAGGGCTCTACTATTTGGAGGAGGATCTTTGTGAAAGGAGGATTTTTTCAAATCACACTCTATGTTTATCAGATGATTGTAATGATGTTTTGTTATGGCATCGTAGGTTAGGGCACCCAAATTTTGTTTATCTTCAGAAGTTATTCCCTAACCTATTTATCAATAAAAAGCCAAGTTCCTTTTTTTGTGATTCTTGTCAACTTGCAAAGCATTCTCGTGTCTCTTATTCTCCCAAGAAATATCATGAATCTTCCCCCTTTACATTAATTCATAGTGATATTTGGGGACCTGCTCGTGAAAAAAATGTTTCGGGTGCTCGTTGGTTTATTACTTTCATTGATGATCATTCTAGGGTATGTTGGGTATATCTCTTAAAAGACAAGTCTGATGCTGCATCCACTTTTAAAAACTTTCATGCTATGATTCAAACTCAATTTCAGACTCCTATCAAAGTTTTGCGAACAGATAATGGTACAGAATTTTTTAATTCTGTTCTGGGAGATTACCTAAACCAACATGGGATCATTCATCAAAGTTCTTGTCCTAATACCCCTCAACAAAATGGGGTGGCTGAAAGGAAAAATAGACATCTAATTGAAGTTGCTCGAGCTCTCTTATTTACGATGCATGTCCCTAAATATCTATGGGGGGAAGCCATCTTGACAGCTTCTTATCTCATTAATCGGATGCCTTCTCGGGTACTAAATTTTCATTCTCCTTTGTCTTGTCTTACTAAATCTTTTCCTTCCTTTTGTGTTTTTTCTTCTCTTCCTCCCAAAATATTTGGCTCTGTGGTCTTTGTTCACATTCCTCCACATCAAAGGTCCAAACTTGACCCTAAATCTATTAGATGTGTCTTCATAGGATATTCCCCTAATCAAAAAGGCTATAAGTGTTATTCACCTTCTCTCCGTAAGGTCTTTGTTTCCATGGATGTTACATTTTATGAGACACAATCCTTTTTTTCCCCGACTTCTCTTCAGGGGGAGTCTAGTGATATGGATGAAGATAAGCCTGGGAAACCAAATGAAGCTGTTGTCTTACCTTGGCCTTTGGAAACAGGGGGAGTTATTGGGAAGGAAATAGGGGGAGCAACTATACCTGAGTCTAATGATCCTCCCGGTACTTGTGATCCTCCTGGTAAATGGGGAAAATTCTACAGCAGGCGCAGAATACATCAAGAGACTCTAGACTGCCAGGATCCTGACTCGAGTCCTTGCTCTAGTAACCCACTTGAATGCTCTAGTACAGCCAACATTGATATGCCCATTGCTCTTCGGAAAGGTACTAGATCTTGCACTGCTCATCCTATTTCTCATTATATCTCATATGAGAAGTTATCTCCAGGTTTTCGTGCTTTCAATACTATGTTAGATAGTACCAGGATACCCAAAAATATCCAAGAAGCACTTGATGATCCAAAATGGAGGAATGCCGTATTAGAAGAAATGGATGCACTTATAAAAAATGAAACATGGGATTTTGTGACATTACCTAAAGGAAAGAAAACTGTTGGTTGCAAGTGGGTGTTCACAATAAAATTTAATGCAGACAACAGCATCAATAGGTATAAGGCCAGATTAGTTGCTAAGGGATTTACTCAGACTCATGGGATAGATTATCAGGAGACATTTGCTCCTGTTGCCAAGCTTAACACTATCCGCGTTCTGCTATCTCTTGCCGCCAACCTTGATTGGCCATTGCAACAATTAGATGTCAAGAATGCCTTCTTGAATGGTGATCTACATGAGGAAGTTTACATGGATCCACCTCCTGGTTTTGAAAAAGGGGATGGATCTGTGTGCAAGTTGCAGAAGTCTCTTTATGGACTTAAACAATCTCCCAGAGAATGGTTTGGGAAATTTACTCAAGCTGTTAAGGGAAAGGGGTTCACCCAAGCTCAGACTGATCATACTTTATTCTTTAAACACTCTGATAAAGGAAGAATTGCTATCCTCATTGTCTATGTTGATGATATAATTGTCACTGGTAATGATACCGAGGAGATAGCCTCTTTAAAAAAATGTTTAGCTGACCAGTTTGAACTAAAAGATCTTGGATCTCTCAAATACTTCCTTGGCATGGAAGTTGCTCGAAGTAAGAAAGGAGTTTCCTTAACTCAGAAAAAATACATTCTAGATTTGTTGCAAGAAACAGGTATGCTTGGGTGCAAGCCAGCAGAGACTCCAATTGAAGCTAATATCAAAATGGGAGTTGAAGACGGGGAAGATGTCGATAAGGAGCAGTACCAGAGACTGGTGGGAAAATTAATCTATTTGTCTCATACTCGTCCTGATATTGCTTTTGCTGTAAGCATGGTTAGCCAATTCATGCATTCTCCTAAGGAAAAACACCTTAGTGCTGTTTATAGAATTCTCAAGTACCTCAAGAACACCCCTGGTCGAGGAATTCTCTTTAAAAAGGGGAACAAAAGGATGGTTGAAATTTATACAGATGCAGACTGGGCTGGTTCTGCAGTGGACCGAAGATCTACTTCAGGTTACTGTACTTATGTCTGGGGAAATCTTGTGACCTGGAGAAGTAAGAAACAAACTGTTGTTGCAAGAAGTAGTGCAGAAGCGGAATTTCGGGCTTTAGCCCATGGTATTTGTGAAGGAATTTGGTTAAGAAGACTTCTGGAAGAGTTGAAGATCTCTTATTCCCTACCTATCAGATTATATTGTGATAATAAAGCTGCTATCAGCATTGCTCAAAATCCTGTTCATCATGACAGAACAAAACATGTGGAAGTCGATCGTCACTTTATTAAAGAAAAATTAGAAGACGGTAGTGTATGCTTATCATATATACCTACCAAGGAGCAAACGGCAGATATTCTCACCAAAGGATTACTTAAGCCGACCTTTGAGGATTTGATCAGCAAGTTGGGAATGATCAATATATATCTCCCAACTTGAGGGGGAGTGTAGAATATTCTAGAATTCATTTATTTCTTTCTTGTCATCTGTTCCTTCATTTATTAGGTTCTCTTGTTATTGTAAAAATGTCTCTTAGTCTTTTGTATGCCTCTTAGTTTTTTGTTCTTATTTATTAGCTTTGTTCTTTGTACTCATTATAAATGGTACCTCCCTGTATCTTTCATGTATGAATCAGAAGTTTATTCATAAAACACTTCTTCTTTTCATCATCTTCCTTCCACTTTCTCTCCCATAATCACTTTTTTTTTTTTTTTAATTATATAAATCTTTTATATATTCACAGATATTTAGCGTGTGCCTCACTTCTTAGTATGCATAAAGCAAAAATAAGTGCACAGATACCTCCTTGCTTCATCATCCCGTCGTTTAACATCGATTTCCTTGGTTGGAGGATATTTTGGAAGGCTAGAAGGATAACAAGCAAAAGGTTCTATGGTAAAGAACTGCAAAACAATAGTATAGACAAGCAAAGTAAATGTATATGGGTTTGGTTTTAAAAAATAACATCCCAATTCAACAAAGAAAACATGTACATCAGATTCAAGAGAAGTTTCATTTTATTAACATTAATTTTGGAATGCCCACATACTTTATCATGATCATTTAAAACATGCCATTCATTCCAACATTTAGGACCTTTATCTACTTATTTTTCCAAAGAAAAGAAGACAGTGAATTGACTTCCAAGGTAATCCAGAGTCCCAGACACAAACCATTTTATATCAAATCAAAACTTTTTTATCCTATTCCAAGAAGGGATACATATTCTAAATTAAACAAATTTTAAGAGACAGGCACATCATCAGGCTAATATAGAATTACAAGGTTTTCCTCGGACAACATTCAAGCACACTTTTTGTATAAGATATCCAAGACAAGAAGCTGAAGAACCAGGCTCCTAGAAGATATGTTGTCAACATCAGAAGAATCCACTGGAAATCACTGTAGCTAAGGATCATACTGCCTGATAAAACTAGTTATGCATCATAAATAATTCATAGGGCTTCACAAAGTTCAACTTGCAGCTTATAGTGTGTTTCACAGAAGGGTTTCAAGTATGTATTTCAGGGAATCTATATGCACCAAGAATAGATCAAGATCCAACAGATTAAGATATACTAAGTGGCATGGAATCATAATGTAAACAACAAGGCAGTACAAAATTTAAAATCATCACGTCAGCATTTTAGTGACAGAAAGGTCAGGAATTTTCAAAAGCCCACCTCACTTTTAAGAGCATCTGAGGCATTCTTCCGTTCTGCTGGATCAATTGCAAGAAGAGTATCAAGAAGGGGCAGCGCAGAAGGTGGAAAATCTTTAAATGTCTCTCTTATGCATCTCTTGTATGGCTCTCGAGGTTTAAACAAGGTAGCATTTGGCAACTTTGACTTCTTCCAATACTCATCAGAAGGCGAACCACAAAGTTTGTATATCTTATGCAGTTGTTCCACCTGCGTAAGTATTCAAGAAAAGGGTCAGAAAATATCCAATTGAGATTTCAAATAACCAGCAAATAAAATGCAAGCAATGCTTAATGCAATACAAATTCCTTCAAACTATACAAGAGATATTAGAACTAAACATAAGATCTAGTACGCCACTTGAAAAGGGTGATTTACTAAAAACAGGCTTGGAGATGCATTTAAATAAAACAAAAATCTAGTACTCATCGTAGAGAATGTAATTTCCTAGTTATCAGTTCAGATTGCAAATCATATAATTGAACCGAAATTACGATTACTTTCATCATAACCACTAGTACTCTAATTTTTTACAAATGCATGCCTTCATTATCCTTCTACTTTTGAGGGCACAAAACTTGATTTATCTTTAACCTACAACTAAATGATATGGGCAAGCTATGACTTTATAACATCCAGTTGTGCTTCACCACTTTATTCACCCGCAGAAATTTTCAAAGAAATATCCTGGTGACCATAATTCAGCAACCCTATAATAATCATGCTCCCTTATATAGAATTCTAAAATTCGCATCTCCTTTTTACCCAGATTTTGTTTTCAAAAGTACAACCACATTAAACAGCCAGAACAAGGGACCTAAAGCCAAGGATACAAATGCTGCAACGAAAAGCAATTGTTCATTGAGCAGGTAATGAAGCAATTATCCCCAGGGATTGGAGAGAGTAGAAGAACTAACAAGTAGTTACAATCTCTTCCATCTACTGGCTTTTACATAATCTGGGCTACAATTTGATTTATTCCACTTTCATCAATAATGTTTTGAAGCTCAACAGTGGCATATGCGGTTGTGTATGTAGCACAATCACTACAACGGTTTATCAAGTCATGCAGCAACTCAGCTCTTGGTTATTTCTTAAGCTTTTTTAGTTTATTTCTCATTGATTGCATGTCTTCATAGACATTGCAGATATGCACAATGCAGACCTTCTAAAGGGAAGTACAGCGCATGAGGTTCAAGGTCAAATGTACACGGTCTTAGCCCAGTGAGAAGAGAGGGTTCTAGGGAGAGGGGAGAGGTTGCAATGCAGTAGGCAAGGGTTCATACATGCATGTCTAAAAAGAAGACTCTTCCATTAGGATATGTAACTTCTTTTTGACTGATCCAAATGTCAAGAACTACAATAACTGTTGGGCAGAGATTGAAGGAAATGATAAATTCTATAAGCCAAAACAAGACATTTTAAGTTTTCACCTCTGTGCGACCAGGCATAATTGGTTTCCCAGCCAATAACTCTCCTAAAATGCAACCAGCACTCCAAAGGTCAACACTCACACCATAATCTGTGGCACCAAGAAGCAACTCAAGAGGCCGGTACCAAAGGGTAACTACTCGATTAGTCAGGGGATGCCTGTGGTTTGGATCAAAGAAAGATGCAAGTCCAAAGTCAGCAATTTTAAGTATTCCTTCATTGTCAATAAGAAGATTCGATCCTTTAATATCGCGGTGAAGTACATGTTGATTATGACAGTGCTCAAGTCCTGATAGCAGTTGATGCATGTAACATTTGACCTACAGTAGGAGACACATAGTATTTGGAGACATCAAATATAGCCAATTGAAAAGAAAGTATAGCAAAGGATATCTGTTTTATTTCTTAAATTATCAAGGCTGGTCTAACCTGAGGTTCTGTGAACTTGATGTCTGGGCTTGCAGCAAGTCCAGCTAAATCATGCACCATGTATTCAAACACCAGATACAAACTCCAGGACATTCTAGATGTAACTAAACCTTCTAGCTTTATAACATTGGGATGATCCAATCTTCGCAAAATAAGAATCTCTCTAGCCATGAATTTTACGCTTTCAGGTTCCAAATTATCAAATCGAACCTTCTTCAGTGCAACAATCTTACCCGTCAACATGTCTTTAGCTTTGTACACATTACTATATGTTCCTTGACCGATCTAGTATGAAGGGAAAATTAATAAAGGAAAACAAGTATGAGAAGAGAAGAAAAGTTCTAAGAAGAAGCAAATGAGAAGTTTTATAATATATAAGTTGTTCTGACTAAAATAATGCAGGCTACATTCTCTTTAACCCTGCCCACAAATTGATCATTTCAATAATGCAGGGAGGCACATCCTTTGGCCCCCAAAGATTTTCCAAGAATTTGAGGCAGAGTTTAGATAATTCAAATTGATCATTTCAATAATGCATCATGAGTTTAGATAATTCACAGCCCACCTACCTAGTGTTGAAACTCAATTTTTTTTTTTATTTTTTATTAGAAGAATAGGGTCGGCAAATATCAAACTCCAGACCATTTGGTTATAGAGGCTTTGATATTATGTCATTTTAGGGTGAACACATGGAAAGGTTTTATTATATCTCTCTTAATTAACATTACATATTTATATTATATCTAACATCAATCAATCATAATCTGCATTGATGATCTTCAAACCCTATCAAATATCCCTTATATGGCATGACCCCTCAAATGCATTTCCATTTCAAGTTAAATGTAACACATTCACCAAAAAAATTAAAAGTTCAAAATTTTTGCCAGTAAATACAAACCTACCTTATCAATTTTCTCAAATGTATCAGCCTTTCGCGGAATCCACCCACTAAGTGCTTCCCCACACACTGTTGTAAGCCAAGGTGGCCACCCAGCTGCTACTTGCTCCCCCTGCAAATGCTTTGGTGGATTACTTAGCCTTGGATTTGGCTTTGATCTTCTTCTTTCACCCCTTGGCCGCTGAACCCCATCATCACCACCCTTCTCTTCCTTCTCCTTCTCACCATTCTGAACCTCTCCTATATTCCCCTCATCTCTGCTCGTGGAAACTTCATCAACCTTCTTGTTGGACTCAACCTTCAAACTCTTTTCCTCCTTCACCTCAGAGACTACTCCTGATGACACTTCTCGGCTAATCACACACCCCATTTCTCCTCCAATCTAAGCTTCATTTCCTTGACATGTTTGTTTATGTAAGGGTTTCTGCTTATCAAAACAATCACCAAATCAATCCAATAAAAAACAAGATCTCGATTACGATTATGAATGAATAACATACTTTTACCCCTAATTAACTTGGTAATCCAACTACAATTAGTGACATCATCCCATGAAAGCATCAAAATCATGCATCGTGTGATGAGAAGAATTTGAAATCAAAAGTAAAACTTGTTCAGGTTTTTAATGATCATTGGCCCACAAGGTGCACGAGCACAAACAGAATCAGTAATCCTTTTAAACTTCAGTTAGAGGTCAAAGGTAGCAGATTTAGTTGAAAAATGAAAGATTTTCATTTTTGTTTTGTTTTTCAGATAGAGCACGTGATGGGTTTAGAAAGAAAAGGGGCAAAGAACAAAAACAGAAAAGGTTGTGTTACGTAGCACAAAGATGAGAGAGAGAGAGAGAGAGAGAGAGAGAGAGAGTCTTACAGTAACAGTAATTGGAGCTGAGATTTGTATAAAGAGGAGATAGTTGTCTTGTCTCTGAAGAGAGACAGAGGGTGGTGATGTTGTTTTCCTGTGCTGTTTGTGTTTGGTCTTTAGCAGTCTTTTCTGGCTCTCAGACAAGAGAAAGAATATAGGGAAGATGAGATCTTCCTTCAATAACAAAAAGTCAAACACCCAAATCTGTTTCTCACAAAGACTTAAATAAACCAATGGGTATTACTATTTAGTTTAGCATTTCTTTTTAGTAAGTGGGGTGGGAGGGATCAAGGCACAAATCAGAAACAAAATTAACTAGAAGAGGGAATCATATTATTAAGAGTTAGCATCATTTGATATTGATGTTAAATTTTAATCTTAACACTTCATAGGAGAGCCGTAATGATTTTGGTTTGTAAGCATGTGACACTATTAATTTTTTTTTTTTGATTTAACGGTTCTCAGATGAGGTATTAAAATTGAAATTTGACACCGGTATCAAAATATCCTACCTCTATTATTAATTAGTATTTTACTTCATTTACTTCCTTAGGAGAAAATGAACCAATCGTGCTGCTAACTTGGTTTAATGTTAATAGTGATTAGGCAGATGAGGTGCATTTTTCATATCCATTTTAAAATTATTCAGTACAACTTAATTTTTTTTGTTTTTTTGGGGGTGAAAAAATGGGGATCCATATAACTTAATTGGTGTAATGGGAATCACATCCAAAATCATGCATCCACATGCAACTTATCAATGTTTTTCAACTTCGAGGGTGGATAGTTTTGAAGATTACGCAAGAAAAGTCATTTGAAATTATTGATTTATAGCCTAACTAATATTTCAAAAAGAAATTAATGAGTTTAAGTTCTAGCTCTTGTCAAATGGTAAATATAAAAATTTTAAATCTTGAGCTCTATATCTTTTATATTAAATTGTAATATTTACCAAAAATATATAATAATAAAATCATAAATGATGAATACATTTTTTTTGATTAGTTTAATTTAATTTAATAATTTTTTTTTTTTCTTTAAGGATAAACTGTTAGTTAACATGCCCCTTGCAATAAAGGAAAAATATAAACTATTTTTTCATTTTTTTTGAAACTTTTGCTCAAATGGAATCTTCCTCCTTTTAGCTTCATGTCATTTCTCTAGTAGCTGGCTGTGCTGATGTTTATTCGCCTAGGTGAGTTTTCTGTTTTTTTTTTTCTATGGCTACAAGAGAAAAAATATCTCAAATCGTTAATTATGTTAGGTTTAGGCATACTACGTTCATTTAAATATTTGCTCAATCATATTAACAAACAACACTAGACACTAACTTGAGCATTTTAGCATATAAGTCCATTACTAAAATCATTTGAATTATAAAATTGGAACTAAGTTTATAGGGAGTTACATACCCGCAATCCATTTGCCACAAAAACAAATGTTGGCAAGATTACTTCTGATCCCCTAATTTGATATATTAAATTCAAATGATATGTTTCACATTTATTACTTTACAGAAGATGATCAAGGAAAAGCCGATTCATTTCAATTAATATGAAAAAGAATCAACACAAGAGCATCATCATATTGGCATGAACTAAACTTCTCAACTTCAAAATATAACATCTGTAGTATGTATACTCATATTCTAAGATTGCCAAGTTCAGAGCTTGTTCTCAACTCCACTTCAGTTTTTAGACCTTTCTTTTCCTCGTTTTCTGATGCCTCCTCAATGGACATTCTTGGAGGAGCAGAGCAGACTGGCACCACTGATCTGATTCTTACAGCCGGTGCCATGAACCGAGGAGTATGTGCTCCCACCATGCCAAACCTTTCAGACGTGGGCAAGGATGGACATGGAGGGACTCCAGTTCTCATTCTTGAAGGAACAGCCAGAGGTACTTCCCTATGTTGTGGTCTGGAAACTGCAGAAGAAGCCGGGACCGTGGTTCTCATCATCGGTGAAGCAACTGCAGGCGGTCTAAAACTTCTGTTGGAACTTGTTTTTGAGTGTGTTCTGAGAATAGAACTAGATGGGTTTTGCAGCTCAATATTAACTGGTCTGTATACAGAGCCTGTTCTCCAATGAGAAGCCCATTCAGATGTCCCACTTTGTTCTCCTCCCAGCTGAACATCTCTACTTCTCTCAGAGCCACCATGCTTCTGTCTCTCATCCTTTGAAGCTGGTGCTTGGAACCTTGTCTCATTACTGAAGTTGCAAACTGGGGGATCTTCTGCTTTTTCCTCTTGTATCTCCCTAATGGTTACTGTTGATCTACCCCTTCTTAAGTCGGGAACAATTTGGTTTGAAAAGTAAAATGAAGGCCTTGACGTAGCAATAGAAAATTTTGGTCCTACGGGTACTGACGCTAAGTCTCTAGCTGGAAAATAAAGACAGTGGTCTGGCTGGAGCACAGATTGCACAAATGGATATATATGTGGAACAGATGGAATTGTTGGGGGAACGGTTAGTGCCAACATGTGATTCTGCTGCAGTATAATTTGTTCTTGCTGCCAAACCTGATACATGGTCACATCAGGGAAAAAACTAGAGTGTCCACAATGCTGACATTGTGGAGGATAAATGCCTGGAGTTGGCAGGGTTGACACAAAAGACGTTGTATTGGACTTTTGCAATCTATGTTGGTGATCACTTTCTGAAACGTTCTTGAAATCTGATGACTGTAGACCTGAAAGAACCCGAGCAATGATGACTTGTTCTTGTTCTTCATTGCCTTTAGACTCTGAAGGAAGTGAGGATGAAGTTGAAGAAGACAAATGATGCTGTGACACTAAACAGGTTTTAAAACAACGAAAATAAAGTCAAGTCCAGGAAACTAAAAGAAAAACAGAAGCCAAATAATGTTAAAAAAATGGTATGTTGATAAGAAGAAGAACCGGAGTTCTTCTACAGAAAATGTCTCAACTACAGACCCCAAAGTGGAAATGACTATACAACTTGAATAAGAAAGATATAATAACAGCAGCATGATGCTCACATTTTCTCAATGCAGACCAAGCAGTTATTGCAGCATTCTTCTGAGCCTGTTTCTTGGTCCTAGCTGGGTCCCCAGAAAAATTCAATCCAGCAATCTCAACTGTACATGAGAAGTTAGGAACGTGACCAGGTCCAGAACGAATAGTAGTATAAACAGGAAGGTTCAGTCCAGCTCTGTGAGCAGTTTCCTGGAGCAAATTCTTGTATACACCAGTTTCATCCTGTCGATATCAAAATACCAGAAGTATTGAAGTTGAGAAGCTACCATTGAATGAAAGAGTTCAATTAGAACCTTTATGCTGTTTAATTTTTCTTTTCAATTTAATTTTTTGCCAAAACTTTTCACCTATGACTTCATAATTCATATTTACTGCATAAAACTGTCGGGCCTTGTGATCATTTGATTTAGTATTCAAAAGTATTATACATCAATGAGAATCAATCACCCATGACAAGTCAATCAAGTGATTTAAAAAAAAGAGAGAAACAGTTTAAATCTGGAAATGAGGGGGGAAAGTGATAAAAAATAAAAAGAATCCCATTGCTCACCAGAACTCTTGCTGCTAAAGCTCTAGAAGGACCTCTTTTTGCAAGGGTGTTAAGAGCTACCTCAGCTGCTGCATGTTCTGCCTGTCTAAGAGTAGAGCAGAATGTAGGACTTTCAAATGTCTCTCCACTAAAGTTCACAGTTGCTTTAAAACGAGGAGCATGATCTGGTCCTTCGCGTATGCATGAATAGGCTGGAAAATTGAAACAGCTTCTTTGAGCCAACTCTTGCAACTGGTTCTTATACATGTCTGCACACGAATGAACCCACAGGCCTAAGGTGAAAAGGAATATAATATTTCCTAATTTTAAAAGAAGGGGCAGGAGGAAGGGGGGGAAGCAATAAGAAACTTCTGTTCATCTGAGAAACAGTTCAGTCAATGAACAATTCGAGGAGTTTTCACTCCATGTGAGATGCTCAAAAGAAAGGCAAAATAAAATATTCGATCCCAATGCAGTAATACATAAATATCATAACAATCATGTACGAGAATATGATAGGAAAGTTATCAACTTGCTACATACTAGAAGTGAGCAACATATTATTACCTGCCCTATCTTTTTCTGTTTGATTGAATAATAAAACCAAAGATCAGTCTGACATCCTATGCTAACATCACATCACACTCTTTACGGAAGAAGAAAGGGGAAGACAAGGAAAACTCTGCAACTATGTCAGCAGGTCACACAGGCTACCAAGATTTCAATTGTTTAACTAAATTAATGCGCAAACAACATTTGAAACATCTAAGATTCTCCAAAATTATTCACCGTTTCCAAAAATGCCTAAGATCAAGCATGCTCTTGTCAATAGAATTGATGGGCAGAATATTTGGCATTATTTGTGCGGATTTGTAACTGTGTAACTGCATAATATTTGGCATTATTTCTGCAGATTAAAATGTAACTGTGTAATTGCAGAATATTTTATGCACATTATTTGTAGTAGTTTAATATTTAATATATATATATATATATATGTATATATATAAATAAATAAAAGTGAAAAAGAAAGGGACAGATTTGTAACTGTGTAACTGTGATTGTGTAATTATATCCCACTCCATTAAATCTTGTATCCTATGTAACTGTGATTGTGTAATTGTATCCTTAAATTAATTAATTAGCTGTAGGTTACTATGTATTTGTATCATACTATTTAAATGAGAATTCTCCAAAGGAGATTTTTATCCCAATTTCTCTGAGTTTGACAGCTATTCCCCCAAATAATACCATCCATGCTTGCAGGTGTGCAATTTAAGATTATTTCTGCAAACTAAAAGAAACTAGAGTAACATTCATAACATGACTCATGAGACGATGGTAATGATAAACTTTAACTACATAACAAATTATTCTTTGGGCCATGCTCAAATTAAGGACAGTAGTTTCAGATATTTTCTTATACACATTCCAGTTTTGCACTAAACCTTTTCAGGAATAAATATAAACAGATGCAAATAGAATCAATATTATATTTTTTTTAACTAGGTACCGAGAAATGCTCAAAATAAATGCCAAATGTATAATCACAATTCCACAAAGAAATTCTAGAAAATAACTATAACTGAAGCAAGTCAAAAATTAAATAGAACTAACTTCCAACGCTTTATCTTACATTTAATCAGCATCTACCAACTACCCATTAGTAACAACCAATATCAGAACCCACTGGTAACAAGCAATTATACAAAAAGTTAAAAAATACTTGAATTTTAAGGAAGAAAGCATCGAACCAGACCTTTTCAAATAACTCCACAAAGCCTAGAGAGAAAGGATCTGGGTGTGAGCGAACGGGTGCTCTAAATCTTCGCACATTTGAGAGAAATTTCCCGAGAAAGTGAACTCTGAAATTGATGCCACTGCGATTCTAATTTTGTATCTAGCGAAGTGAGCTTTTTAATATGAAAATAAAATGGAAAGTTTTTGTATGTTGTTATTGTCAAACATGGTTTTGTGGTTGAAAAATGAAATGGGTAATCAACACGTTGTCGTTTGTTTGTTGCAGCTGTGATAAATAAATATACTTCCGAGTTCAGGCACTCCACTTCTAAACATGTTAACCATTTTGAAATTAGGTCGTTTTGTGTTTTATCATTTTCTCTCATTTATAAAATTAGAAATAAAAAGAAAATGAAGAGAGATAACATAAAAACTTATAAGTAATTTCATTAAAAATAATATAAAGTTGTGTAATTTAAAATGATAAATATTTTTCCCTTCAAAAATATGTTTTATAATAAATTAGGGAAGGTTATAGTTACAACGTTTTTGTTTTACAACCTCTTACAATCATATCTTATCATCGTTGATTTCCGTCAATCAACGATTATCATTTTAGCAAATTAAACTCGTTAATTAATTATTCATTCACAATAAATGATAACCGTTGGTTGACGGAAATCAACTGTCATAAGATATGATTGTAAGAGATTATAAAACAAAAAGGTTGTAACTATAACCTTCGTCGATAAATTATTTTTGAAAAATCTCATCTTTATTATTTTTTAATCTGATTATCAACTTGGAGCGTATGGTTTAAAATTTCATTAATTTAAAAATACAATTATAATTCAATTTTTTATACTAATTAATCAACTACTCTAAGCTGATAATATTGAGCAGAATCAGAGGAGGGGTAAAACCCTTCTTACCAAATTTAATTATAATTCAAATCTTAGTTTTCAACAAGTAGTAAACTAATTAAAGGTCTTAATTATTGTGATATTTTAACGCGAGTGGTCAGTGCTATTTACACTGCTTTGTAGAAAAGAAAAGAAAATTTAGATATTTATGAGTCAATCATTAAACTTCTGCATGACTCAAACAGATTATTAACAAAAACGTTGAGGTTGGCTTTATCTGAATGAAATTAGATTTATATCCACGCCAGACAGAGCAACAAGCATGATTATTATCAAGATGTGGCACTATACTTAACTAGTTTTCCTTCCATATTAAGTATACACATACCCAAAAACTTCTACTTGCTGTGATTGGAACTTGGAAGCATACTTGTATAGAGCACATATGAAAAGGCAAATGGTTTAGTAGGATTCATTATTAAAAGAAGACAATTTGTAGAAGGGGCATCTGAAGAGTGGCAGACATGCATACTTATTATATCTCAAATACCATATAAATTTCTTAATCCTTTTGCACTTAATAGTTATGTTTCGTTCCATATTATATAAGCCCGAAGATAAACACTGTAAATAGGAGTTAATCCTTTTGCAGTTAATAGTTATGTTTCGTGGGAGGCCCATATTATACAAGCCCGAAGATAAGTACTATAAACAAGAGCTAAAGATCAAGGTATGACTAATCACTCTCAAAACTTATTTTATGCAATCACAACAGCCCACCCACACCCCCTGGCTAAGGCTCTCATATTGTGTGTCGTGATCCAGATCCGCTGTCCCCAAGATACCTAATTCATAGGTATCTAGAGAGAAAACACCAGATCCAACATTAATCATGTGAACTTTGGTTGTACATACCTGCTTCACACAGAAGATAATGATACTTTTTTTATTGCAGAATTACGCTCTTCATAAAATCCATTTAGTGTAGAAACAGAGGCAGTTCATAGACAAGAGCAACAAAGAAAGGATTGTTAATTAACTAGCACTCCACATATTTATTTAATCCTTACATCTTATATCTTACACTATTTTGCCTCTAAAAACGAGGTACATACACGAATCACACCAACAGAAAGGTTATACATATAGAACTTAAGGAAGAAAAAAAAAAGTTAACTGACTTTAAACCCAATACGTAATATTATGTATATATATATATATAGATTTTCAGACCTTCTTGCCTTTATAAATCTTCTCAGCCTTCCTACTGTCTATGATCGAATCATCCCTGTAATCAGAATAACGAGGAGGACCAGTTACAATGTTTTTGAGCCTATCAGCTTCCTTCACAAGCTCCATGCCCTTCTCAACTTTGTTCGTTGACCCACCAAGCCAAGAACCATTACCTGTAGCTTTGTGTCCTCCCTTGTTGCCATGCTCATTATTATTAGTATAGTTCACCTTTGCCGCTTGCTTCAACAATTCAATGGCCTTCCCAATATCATGTGTTGGCTCACTTAGTTGGGTCCCTTTTCTTGGTGCTTCTGTCCAACCTGAACCAAATTTTGGCCTGTGCACTTCTTTGTTGTTGTAGTAGTCACCATAGTCATTACCACCATAGTTTTCATTCCTAAGGGTACTTCCAAACGGCTTGCGTCCTTCTTTATTATTGTACTCACCATACCCATTAGGACCATTATAACCACCATAGTTGTCATTCCCAATGGTACTTCCAATAGGCTTGTGCCCTTCTTTGTTGCCATAGTCACCATAGCCATTAGTACCATTATAATAACCATCATGATTATCATTCCTAATGGTACCTCCAATGGGGTTTCGCCCTTCTTTGTTGCTACCATAGTCACCATAGCCATTACTACCATTATAATAACCATCATAGTTATCATTTCTAATGGTACTTGCAATTGGTTTGCGCCCTTCTTTGTTGCTACCATAATCACCATAGCCATTAGTACCATTATAACCATCATAGCTATCATTTCTGATGGTACTTGCAACCGGTTTGTTGCTTCCATTTCCATAGTCAGCATAACCATTAGCAGCATTATTATAAGGTGTTGGTTGTGGGGATTGGCGCCAATCAGTTGGTGCCATTGGAGGCAACCATGGTGGACGGCTAGCTTCATTCTGCAAGTTGGTTAGGAATTCTTCAGCTTTACGTGGGGATTCACGAACCGGGCTTGTTTGTGGATACCTTTTATCATCAACTCTAATGGTATAAGCCTCTGTTTGAGGGCTATGTTTGTTGTAATCATCATCACCGTAAGGATTGCTGCTACTAACTGGGACTATTCTTTTTTTGGTAACGTATCCCTCAGAGTTATTGTTGGTGTTGGTGTTGGGAATGGATGGAACAAATGGCTTTATAACAGGCCTTCGGGTTTCACCTCTCGCAGTATTGAAGGTGGAGTAGCCACTATATGCGTAGCCATACTCTCCCATGGCTTTTAGCTCTCAAACACACACTCCCTCTCTCTCTCTCTTTGTCTTTTGGTTCCGAGAACTCTTTCAATTTAAAATCTCCTAGAACTTCTCCTTATATAGAAAAAAAAGAGTATAAGCTCCCACCGCCTCAAAGAAAAAATCTAAAAAGACAAATCTTTCTCTTAGAGATAAAAAAAGTTCACTCCCGTTAAGCTGAGTACAATCCTTTTAAGTAATTTTATCCATCCATATTTGTAAACTCATTCAAAGCAATTATTTGAAAGGGATCCATCATATCACCATCTATATCATCATCTCAAAAGCTAGCTCAAATGGTCCACGGCTTTCACTCTGACCCCTTTGGGCGGCTTCACCCACCTATCCTTTCCGTGGTCTGACTCTCAACTCGATAGCACCAAATGATAGAGGGATCACCACTTCAAAAGCTAGATCAAGGGTTGTTTTGTCCAAGACTTTATAAATCTCACACTAATTGCCTACACAATCAATGTGGGACTCCCAACACTATCACTTTAATAACATGTTGAGTTGAATTAATTGCTTGCACGAGTGCTTAAAACCAAGTGGAAGTAAATATAAAAAGGGGTTTGATTTTCTCATGTTGCATGAGAATTGAATTATCATGTTGTGACTCAACTAGTTGTGGACCCCACATTTATTAAAAAAAAGAAACAGAAAAGAAAAGTTTTGCACGTAAATCGAAAAGTCACAACATGATGCAAAATGAAAAAATATTTTACCATATAAAAATGGACTCATACATTATCTACCTTCAAGCCTAAAAACTCTTGGTTATGTCAAAAATAATAATATAGTCATTACTTATTATCTTAAGTTTTTATGTTGAATTGATTTTTGATAGAATCAAAAGTATGCATAGACAACCATATGCAACTTTATGTGAAATCAATCAAAAGGGATATGGATTTTATTCATGTTCTTACATTAACGATATATATTGTTTATGAAAGTAGAGAATCATATTCTGTCAATATGTGGATGGGAGCATAAATTCCAGGTGCATTTGATGACACACATCGTTTTTCTACTGGATGTAAATGGACATGTTCGTTGATGTTGGAGTCCAACGTCAAGGGAACAAAGTAAAGAACCCACACGAAAGGCAAGAATATGAACAAATTTCATAAAAGGCAAGAATACATAAAAATATACAGTAAAAAGGTGTATAAGTGAGGTGGGGATTGGGAGAGTGAATTCAACAAAAGTATGTGAGGCACGTTTGTAATAAATAACTGAGTAACCTACAAGCTTAATTCACAGATCATGATCTGAGTATTTTACAAATGGATTGGAATTCAATATTCTCTTATTTGGTTGGAGGAATAATTTTAAAAAGGAAACTTCATAAATTTATATTAGCTTCGAACATTTATTCTCGTGGAAACTGAAGGGTAGGTGGAGGAAAATGGTGACCATGAACAAGTATTTTATATTACTTTACTTAACAATAAGACATATTTTATTATAAAAACACACATTAGTAAAATATCCTAAAAAGTAAAAAAAATAATCAATAATTTTTTTATAATTTTTTATTTTAATCTTAATCTTGTGATAAGAGTATATAAATAAGTTTCTCTGAGATTACTCCCATAACTCGGTTGGTAAAGGTGAAGGATATGCAATAAGAGTGTGCAAATTTAAATATTAGAATGCCCTACGTTCCTTTTCTCCTATACCCTGTGTCTTACTTGAACCAAACATAAAATAATATTTGAATAAATTGAGAAATATTAAACATAAAAGAAAAATCAAATTAGAGAACTTGTGATTTAAAAAAAGGCAAATAATTTGTGCTTTCAATAACTTATCCTTTTAACAATTTATAACCATATACTGATAGTACATATTTATGATATTAAAATTATATTTTCTTTTCTCTCTTCAAATACTATGTACTATTTTAATACAAAATTATAAATTGTTAAAAGCACATAACTATGTACTACCTCCTTTAAAAGGAGAATATATATATGCATTTGATAAAGAAATAAAATATTTTTACTAAGTAAAAGGAAAATGGTCATGTTTATCGTTAAAGAATTGGTTCTCTACTTTTGTTCTGTTACGCACTCAAGTTAGTTAGTACTATCAACTGTGATATTCTGCTTAATCCCAGACAGCGATATCCATTTCTTACACTACCGCTGAAATCTCACTTCTTGCCCCTTTAGAACTTCTAACCTTTTTCGTTTCCTCTCTCTTATCCCTTTTGTTTGACGAGCTAGGTAAAGAATTGGGAAATTAGCGAGGGTAAGCTGTAAAGGTATAAGTAGTAGACAGTTTCCACGTTGCATTCCACCTCCAAGTTCACTATGGGAACAAAGGTATACGAAGAAGCAAAATAGTAATTTATTTTATGAATTTATCATCTATTATTTAACATGATCACACAAACTTTTCTATACACACAATAATTTGTGGGACCCGCAGCAAAAAAAAAAAATTTTCCGACACGCAAAATAAATCTCTATAACATAACACAATCACTCTTCCTACAACATAACTCTTATAAAATCCTTATTTTATAGAGGAGAGATATTCTTACTACTAAAATCTTCTATTACCAACTCACTACCTATCTAATCACCATTGGATCAACATTTTTTCTTTTTTCAAATTATTTTAACATTCTCTCTCTTTGATTCAATGGTGATTAAATAAGTAATAAGTTACTAGTAAAAAAAATTGGTATTTTATAATAAGCATGAAAAATCAGTCTTTCTCGTTTGGGTCCTTCCATCATCATAACAGGAGAATGCAATACGACAACTTCATCATTTTCTAATTCACTATCTTATAGTAGGGTTGGTAAAATGGGTCAACATGGCCCAACTTGCATGCAACTTGAAAAAAAAAAAAAAACAGAGTTAGGGTTGGCTCGAAAAAAAAAATGAGCCAAAAATCCCAACTAACCCAACCAGAGTTGGCTCAAAAAATATGGCTTGTGGGTTGACTTGAAAAAATAACTCGCGAGTTAGCTCGAAAATTGGCTCGCGAGTTGATTCAAAAATTACTCGCGGGTTGGCTCATTTTCAGCCTATTTAAATGAACATGTAATATTAATACACCAGCTAATTTCCATCAGCAACAAATGGTTACAAAATGAGAAATGAAAGCAAAATATTATAGTTTTGAATTTTCTTCACAACAGATTTGCACCAACATCAAGAAACAATCATAACAACATCAAGAAATAATCAGAACCACTTCCTACCAAGTGGGTAAGATATTTGAACTAAACAGAGATAGCACAGCTTAACAATATAAAAATTGCAGGGATATGAGAAGATTAGGGACTTAGGTTTAGAGAAAGAAGAAAGACAATGACAACATGTGTGAGTTTTGCCCATTTTTGTATATTATATTTTGTAATCAACCCGTGAGCTGGCTTGTTTTTTCCGAGCTGGCTCGAATCGGGTTGACAACTCATTTTTGACGGGTTATGAGTCAACTGATTTTTGCCAACCCTATCCACAAGGGAAGAGACTAGGGGGTGTTTGGTACCCGGATTTATTTATTTTCCTTGGAAAGCTGGTGTGGATAATTTGGAGTCTACGTTTTGTAGCAAAATGGAAACACTTTCCGGATAACATATTTGTCAATAATCTGAAGTTAACGTGTAAAAGATGATATGAACTTCATGCAAATTTCTCCAAATATTAGTTGGTATACGGTTTGCTCGGGAATTGAAAAAAGTTCCAAAACATTATGGACAAAAATAACCCTGCTTTTGGATGTACTATTTGTAAACAAAAGGTAAAGTAGGGGTTTTCACCAAAAAAAAAAAGGTAAAGTAGGGGTTATTTTGGTACAATAACATCATATTTCCACTAATATTTAATAATCAACTAAACACATACTCAATAACTTTAACCATAAATTCCCTAGAAAATTTGGTCATACCAAACCAAACACATTTTACTAACATTCTAATAAAAATATATTTTTTACTATATTCCGGTAATAATTATTTCCAGG
>JAVKPL010014929.1:0-25000 GCA_032173675.1 Gastrolobium villosum | reverse complement strand
CAAGAATCTATAAAAATATACAGTAAAAAAATGTATAAGTGAGGTGGGAATTGGGAGGGTGAATTCAACAAAAGTATGCGAGGCACATTTGTAACAAATAACCGAGTAACCTACAAGCTTAATTCACAGATCATGATCTTAGTATTTTACAAATGGATTGGAATTCAATATTCTCTGATTTGGTTGGAGGAATAATTTTAAAAAGGAAACTTCATCAATTTAGCTTCGAACATTTATTCTCCTAGAAACTGAAGGATAGGTGGAGGAAAATGGTGACCATGAACAAGTATTTTATATTACTTTACTTAATAATAAAATTCAATTTTTTTTAAAAATAACAAAGGTTCTTATTTTATCTTTAAAAACACACATTAATTTTTAAAAAAAATAACAATAAGACATATTTTATTATAAAAACACACATTAGTAAAATATCCTAGGTAAAAAAATAATCAATAATATTAAACGGTATGAGTGATCGTAAATACACTCGTACAGTACAAATTCAACAAATAAACCACGACGCAACCCAGACACCAGACTGAATACAGTCATTCCCACGGGAAGAGTGATACGAAGGGAAGAATAAGCAGCAAAAGACTGAAATAGGGTGGCTGATAAGAGAAACCTAGCACTAAACATCAACTGTATAATTTGAACAAATGAACATAATATTATTTGCAATTAACAATTAACAAAATTTTAAATTGAAAAAAGAAACAGAACGGGTAAGAATCTGAAGAAAAACACCTTCAGAACAGAATTTCTATGGCTAGGTAACGCACAATTCAAATGTACAATGTTTTCGTTGTCATCTCTAAATTTACTACCACCTTCCTGGAAAACATCCCATATGATCCCCACTAATTATCAACAGAATCAAATAGAAAACCATCATCTTGCCAGACACAGACGATCCATGACTCCATCATGTCCCGTGAAAGTATGCACGCCAGCTAGATATAATTCAAAATTCACAGTAACAGCTCTCTGATAACGTAAAATATATCGAAGCAGGTTTGAGGAATGCCACTAAATTTGGTGATCAATGAGAGTATAGAATACACAAATCGCTTACAATGCCACCGATCAAAGCAGGCTCCCCAGAAGAATCAATGCTCGAAGTGTTTTACACAATCACAAGAAAACCTGCAAGTATTAATAACAATGAAGTCTGCAAAACCTTGCTGAGGCATCAATCAAAAAAGAAGAAACGAGCATGATAAGAAGCAAATTATACATAATCCGTCCACAGCCTTTAGAAGTTGTTTGTGATACCCATAATCACCATTCAGACACTGGCAAAACTTGCAAAATTTTCCTCCAGATTGAGAGTAAATTTTACTGATAAAGATTGGTTTTATACTCTCCGATTACTTTTCTCAGCAGCCCAACTGCACAAACTGCTATAAAGCCTTCTCAATTTGGGAGGCAACATTGGCATCAACAAAAAAGCAATACAGAAAACCATCCTACAAAACCAGCCCCCTTCCAGTTGGCAGTAGGATACATAAAAATTGAAGGAACATTTTTCATGAAAGTATTAATATCATAGTGTAGCTGAGAGGATCTAAGCAAAGCTCAAGATACTATCCCACCTCTGATGCAAGTGCTATTTGTAGTCACCTCCCTTGAACCACTCTATAATTTAGGACCAGGTCATCTGTTCTCTTCCATACATAAGCTCGAACTGTGGATAAGCTCATTTCAGGAGACAATACCTGGAAATAATCAAAACAGTTGACTGAATGCATAATACTTCCGAAGAATTAACATATAAACAGAATATCAGATTAAATCAAGGACTATTGTAAATCAAACTGGATTCCTTCCAGTAAATTAGGGTAAAACAATACACAAGAGCACTGTACTTTGATCATCAAACATATAAGAAGACATGAGTTAAAAAACTTCTTTAGAACATCAGAAACAAGTTGAAAGAACCCGGTTCAAACTACAGATGAAATACAATGACAGGGATCTATTTTAAGACTTCAATATAATTGTTTAAAGGTTTCAATTAGGAGCATGTAGTATCTGGAAATAAATTTTCTAAAAGGGCATCGCAGTACATAAGCATTTAAGTCTGAAAACAGAGTTCTTTCAAGTATTATTGTCTGTTCATCTCATCACATCAAGTGAAGGTAACCTAGAACATGATGAATAAAGTTTCTACTAAAAGAAATATTATTTGTTGAATTGGAACACATTTTTTAACTGATCATTTCAAGGTATAATAGGTATAAGGTATATGAACTGATATTAATTCGGGAAAATAAGCCCAAACTTCTTTCAAAGCTACTGACCAAGATTTTATTAATTGATTCTGCATTATAGATTCTATAAGCTGATCAGAGTTGTAACGTTACAATTATAACCCAAAATGTCAAAGGAAGTTCGGAAGTCTGAGGGAATTATGTATTTGATGACTTGCAGAAAACACAATAATGGGTAACCAAAAATGGCAATAAGGACAGCTAACAGATTCTAAAAGGCATATGCATGAATTGAAGAGGATAAACTTGCCTGATTGTTGCACAATATCTCAATAGAAGGTCTTATCTTTTGCCAAGGCTTAAACCCAGATCGGAAAGATCCATCCCCAACTGCTTGGTTTTGTAACTGTGACCCAGCAAGTCCAGGGGGGAAATTACCATCGCCATTGACACTATCCATAGGCTTGTCAAGCACCAACTTTTCAACAACATAATTAATAACCTAGACCAAAAAAATTAAAAATTAAATAAAAGGTGAGGAAGAAGCACAGTTGATTTTTCTGAAATGCATCATCGACATGGTCGATTGCCCAACACATAATTCTGTGAATATAATTCAATGATGTGACAGAATCAAGCAACCAAAAAATATTGAAGTTTGTCATCATAACAGGACTCAAAAATCCTACCAGTATTTCATCAATTATACATGTCTTAACTGCACTTCACTATAGTCTAGAGATGAGGATGCTAACTTACTCTTCCTCAGTCCCTCCCACATAAGTCTTTTCGATAATGAAAGATATAAACATGATATGACCCAAAAATACCGCTTTGCTTGTCATTAACCGATCATCGAAGTTTAATCTATTGACCTTAGAGTGCATGTCAAAAATGGCAAAAAATCTAGTGTCCTCACTTCTGTTCAGTATTCTATTTCAATAAATGACCAAAATTAATGCACAATTCATTAGACATAGAACACAAGATAAAAAGCGTAAAACAGTTTTAAGGGGGAGTGATGTACAATAAACAGAATGAGAGGGTAAAACGTAGAGATTTGGAGCAACGAACATAGAGAAAGTGATGTGGGGTGCAAAGGACAACAGCGAGAGGGGAGTGGATAATAGAGAGAGAGAGAGAGAGAGAGTGAGAGAGATAAGGGAGAAATAGAATAATAGAAGGTAAGAGGACATAATAATCTTAAATTCTTAAAACCCAAATATGTAGAAATAGTACAGCCGAACTTGATATCCAAGTAACCATAATTTCAAATAAAAAATAAAAATAAACGTCATTATTTAAATACTTTCATAACCCAAAATTACTATGATATCCCAATTATAATTAACTTTTAAATCATCCAGATATATGTAAAGAACTAATTCAACCCAAAAGCTTAAGCTATCAAGTAAAGGCCCATCAATGGTTTATATATTTTTCTAACACACCCCCTCACACGAGAGCCCACTAGGCATGAAAGGTGGATAATGCACAAACCCACCTATCCATACTAAGAAATTCCACAAGAGAAAGTGGGGAGCGGTGAGGATTGAACCCGGGACACGTGGCTCTGGTACTATGTAAATAACCAATTCAACCCAAAAGTTTAAGCTATCAAGTGAAGGCCCATCAAAGGTTTATATACTTCTCTAACAATATGTATATTCCATAATCTTAAAACTCCTATATCCTGATATTCTTACCCCATTGACATTCTTCATGAATAAGAAAGGGAAGGGAAGGATTAAAAAGCAAGAATTAAGAGAATCCCTACAGAATAACAATTTAAATTCCAAATGATAGATTGACAGTATAAATCGCACAGGGTATCCAAGCAATCCTAAATTAGTAAATATCCCAAAAAATTCCAAATCAGTAAAAGTAATCAACACATTCAACTTACTAATAAATATCCTATTTACTAATTTACAACAAACTCCCAATCTGTAACAATATGATATATGTCCACATTTCCTTTCAGTATTGTCAACGGCAAATGCCATTGCAAAGGAGACTCCCGCCTTAAAACCTCCATCATGTGGCATGTTTGGCATAAGGGGCACCTCAGTGAGGATGTCGATGGTAATTTCTTTCCTCTTGGGCTTCTTAATTGTGGACATAAATGTCTTTCAGTTCTCTCGGTCAAAACTTAGCAATAAATTGGAAGAAAAATACTGCAGAACATCAAAACATTCGTGACAAACAAATCTGAAACTTGGGCTCTCAACAGAGGGTTCCATTGAGCTTCTTCCCCCTCCACCAACCCTGCACCCCAACCTAAAAAAAGGGGCAAACCCAATACACAAGGCTTCCCGACTTACGACGGTAGGGGTGAGAGTCAATCTTACACAATCTTACAGTTGCATTTTTGTTTTCTGTCACAAGGAGTAACCTTACCGCTGCTCCAAGACTTGCCCTCCACTGCACCTCAATCAAAAAAAATATATATACAGAGCAGACCAAAATCATCAGTCACATGATTTTCCTGTATGTTCTTCCTCTAATCTCTTTTGTTCCCCATTATCTCTTTAGCTGCCAACAGAACTGTCTTATTCCTCTGTCTATCTGTCTGTCTCTTTACAATTTCTTCTGCAAATATGGCATGTACAACCTTTTTCCCCTCTTTGTATTCACTCTTTTTATGTGTGTTTCTTGCCACCATACACCATTGACAACACTACTACTTTTTCCATAGCCCACTATTCATATTCCATGCCCCATCAAGAACGAACAAAGGAAAAGAGACACACTTATTAAACAACTAATGTAGACATGTTTCAACTACAGGGGAAATGCATGCCAAAAACATTGCAGAGCATCCCTACAATAAGAAAACAATGTCCTGACTGCTAGTATTTTTGCAAATGGAATAGATTAAGAGTTGGTTTGGATGGGGCTTCTATGCCCAAGAAGAAGCTAGAAAAAAGCAAAAATACTGCTTTTTATTGTTTATTTTGTTTGAGTTTATAAGTTGATTCGGGATAAACTGTTAGCTGAAACAAAAGCAAATCTTTACTTTCTTTTTCCTAGAATGGCACTGAAGCTAGATCAGTGAGAGAATGTTAGTAAGAGTTCTGAGAAAGCAAGGTATAATGATTCCAACATTGAAATTTCCTTTCAAGTTTGTGTTGAAGTCCTCACATGCATTTTACTAAAGAGGATTGGAACAACTTAGTCAACAAATTAATAACAATATTGGAAAAAATCATAACAAGAAAAAGTTGAAAAATAAATGGGATCCGTTGAAACAAGAATTTGGCATGTGGGCAAGGATGGTTGAAAAGGAAACAGGTCTTAAATGGTATCCATTGAAGACCACTGCAGTAGTGGTGGACAGCCAATGGCAAAATATGTATTTTCAATTGAATACAATATTAAATGAAATCTTAGATCTTCATTACTAAATGTTTTACTTATTGATTCATTGTTCACTTTTAATATAAGAGAATTCAAAATATTTTAATTGGAAGGATAAAGTACCAAAATTCTCGACTTCAATGGAATGATGTTTCAAAGATGTGCTTGCTACTAGTTATACTTATTTATACCGCAACCGCATACTTCTTCATATGCAGAAGCAATTGATAATGAGTTAGTTGATGAAAGCAAGCATGGTTTGGAATGAACAGAAGGGAAAGGGATACTAATGAACATCCCTTGGACCATAGTGAGTGGCTAAGTGTACATAACTATGAACCAAAAAACAAGGAAGCAAGGTAGGAAGGGAGAGAAAGGGCAAGGAATAGCCAAAAAATTAAACACTTCCTTGATTAGATCCTCGATAATTTCATAGTTATTAATATGATAGCAGGTAATGGTTGGTAGCAGCCAACCTCAAACATGCTATCGCGGTATAAGGGATAGCAGTATAGCCAATACAGCAAAGTCCACATAAATGATATACTTAAATTATACTACACATAATATTAATGCATTAATATAATTGTGATGGAGGGGGTCTGACTGTCTTGTCATTTATAATCATTCAATATAAAATAATAATATATTACTATATATTCATATCGATAATATATTCAAATTAATAATATATTCTATAATTCTATAATATATATAAAAACAGATTAATAATATACTAAGAGTTTCAAATTTATATATATATATATATATATATATATATATAAAACTTTATTTATTCTGTAATATTACCCTATGGAGATCAGAATAAATAAAGTTTGTTTTTGGATTTCACTTGCCACAAAATGACAGAGAGAGAGAGAACTGCTCCTTCACGCCGGTGATAAATATAGAAAAAGAGTCAGAGAGATTGAAGGATGCTGGAGATCGAAACAGAATCTGTAAGATAAGGTTTTGCTGCTGTCAAAGGGGTTGTACCGTCATAGACTTGCCAAAAATTAGGTGAGAGAGAGATTGAAGCTAGAAAATGGGTGAAAGAGAGAGAACGAAACAGAGGCAGCACTATAGATCGATATTTTGGAGTGATGAAATTGTAAACAAGGTAGGGTTCAGAAATAAAAGGGGTGATAGTCTTTTCTACCCTAAAAATATTAAAAAATAATACCCTTAACATTAAAAAATTTAACTTCCTCCGTCAGTAGCACAGAAATCACGCCGCTACTCCTGCAAAACGTTACTGCAAACCGCAGCATTGCGCGTGATTTGTTACAGCTAAGTGTCATTACCCGCTACGGATGCGGTATTGCGCTATATTGCATCACTTTTTCCATCTATGGATAATATTGACCAATTGTCACATACATACGAGCCAAAGACATGCGAGGTTTAGTAGAAGGGAACCCTACATACAAATTGGTCACTCTAATCTTTATCCTAAAAGATAATAGAAAAGCATTTATCCATAATAGAGAAAATGAATCTCACAATGCTATTCATTTTCTCAGCATGTTTACGATTGAAGGCTTAAAAAATATACAACTTGTACTTAAGTTTATATTTGATGTTGACCTCGTGCTTGGTTTTATGTCTGATGCTGAATTTGAACTAGGGTTTATATTTGATATTGAACTTGTACTTTGATTTCTATGTGATATTGAAATGATAATTTGGTTTATATTAGAATTATCGAAATGAAGTTACTTTATTTCTAGTCAATAATGATTATTGTTTCATAACACAATTTATTTTTGTTGTTTCGTAACAATTTATTTTTGTTAAAATATGATGTCTAATATATTTGACCCAGATAGCACAAATGAATTAATTCAAACGAATAAAAATACAAATAGATCAAGTGAAGAAGGATATGTTACTACCAGCAACTAAACTAATTGTTATATCTATCTTACATTATTGTTCACTACATGTAGACAAACACAGAACAAAACATCAATTCTTTCAGGACATGTATGCTTGGCAGAACAGAAAAGAGGGAATGAAAATAAATATTTTTGAACAATTTCGGAAGAGAAAGGATGTGTTTAGTTGTTTGGTGAGTGACATGATTCAAAACCATAGATTAAAACCAACACAACATGTTGGCGTTGAGGAAGTTGTGACCATGTTTTTGTACATGATTGGTCATGCAGCACTTAAAAGAGAAGTTGGAGAGAGATTTCACCATCTTGAAGAGACAAAATGAAGGAAATTTAATCATGCATTAAAATATGTTCAAAGTATAGGACTTCAGGTCATTAAGCCAAACATGATGTTTAGGGAAGCTCCATAATCTATCAAGGATGATGAAAGATATTGAGCCATACTTTAAGGATAGGATAGGTGCTATAGATGACACTCAAATTGCTATTCAGTTACTTGCATAAAAAATTTCTTATACTGGCACAAAAGGAATAACTACCATGAATGTCCTTGCTAAATTTGACTTTAATATGTGCTTTACATTTGCATGATAGGATGGGAAAGGTGTGGGTATAATACTAAAATTTTCATGAATCTCTTAGGACAGCCACATTTTTATTTTTATTTTGGTACAGTGGGACAGCCACATTTATAACTGGGAAAGTATGTCATATATTTATTCAATGTTAATGTAAATAATTCCTACGTAGTTGTTTCAACTATATAATTTATAATTGTTTCAAATGACCTTTTATTATAGGTAAATACTTCCTTGTTGACTCTGGAATCATAATGTTTCAAAGGATTTTTAGGTATATATAGAAACACAAGATATCATCTTCCTCAATTCAAGTTGGCCCCAGCTTTTGGATCACAAAATAAAGCCTTCAATTGTCATCATTAGTGTTTGAAGCCAAATATGATGATCGAAGAGAACATGAAAGGGAAGGGCCAAGTGCATAATTGATTAGATTAATGGAAGAAACGACAGATAATATTAGGAATAAATTGTCAACATGAGTGTGACGTTAGCTTTCGGAAAGCTATTGTGAAACTGATAATATTTTTATGACTATAATACGCTATAATATGACTTCGAGTTAAAATTATTTTTCGTTAGTGGTATGAATTTTTATTGTTTCGTATCATTTATTTCCTAATTTTTTAGTTATTGTCTTTGTATAAATAATTAATTAAGAAATTTTACAAAAATTCTCTTATTAAATAATATCAAGATGTTCAAACCTATAATCGCAATTTGATTATGATATTATTAAGCTTATGATTGCATTTCATTCAAATATTATGCGAGCAAAAAAACACTATACATATTCTTTTTAATAATTTTATATATAAAATGTGTTTTTTTTATTTTAACATCCAAACAACTTTTTTTACATAAAAATGCTTTTTAAATACTACATCCAAAAGCAAATTAAATTTGGCTTTTGAAAAAAAAAAAAAAAAATCTAAAAAATAATGCATAAAAAGTCATTTTTTTTTCAAAAGTCCATCCAAACAGACTCTAACTAGCAAATTCAAGGATATGCACGTTAAAAGCAATTCACAGAGTCAAGGACAAAGATACAGAACATCGTCCTCTTCCCATGGAACCTTTTCTTTTCATATAGAAATGCAGAAAGACTAAGAAAGCACATGAAATTATTATTTCCCATTTGTCAATTACTATGAAATGTTAAAACTTACTTTATGAATTCTTAGTATACGAGGGGCACTTAGCTTCCCTTGCGTGAGGATCTGGACAGTAGAACCTTCACATGCATGCAAAAAGAAACTGCATCTGCAGAGGTTATCACAAAAGAATTTATATTAAAGAGATTATATAACTGGCCAAGATAAATGATAATCATAAAGATTTTAAGCATTATAAAATTGCAATCATGATAAGAAACTCAAATCCATAGGTAATGTTTTCCACTTGTTTTCAAGTCTAGAAAAGTAAGCAAACATTATCAATCTTTTTATGACTATAACTATCACAAGTGAAAAAATTGTTTAAAGATACTAAGAGAAATACATAGAACCAAGCAACAGATACCACAGGATTTATAGGAAGCAAACTACTACGGCTTCTTTAGAGAAAAAGGGACAATGTGCTGAAAACAGTGACTATCATATAACTATCAACAGTTAAGTTCTCATTCAGAGAACAAGGGGAACAGCAACTTCAAATCATCAAAACATGTCAAAGCTTTGACATTAAGCTATAATAATAATAACTATGGTAGATTCAGTAAAGAGTCAGTTAATCATGCTATACAAGAAACGTAAACTGTCAAGACCAAACTTTCTTCCTTGCTACTACAAGCATGGGTTACATTCAACAATTTCGAGAGAATAAAAATTTACTTGAAGCCAAAACGTTACTTGGTATTTTCTTTAGGAGGTAACCGATTATTCAATACACAGTCCAGACACCACCAGGGGAAGTCTTTATCATCCTCCGTTCCATCTAGATCAGTCATTTTTCTTCTCCATGGACCTCCATGAGTTCCCTCAGTAACAATGGAAGGAGGGGAAACAACTGAGAATTCAAATGGAGGATAAACCATGGCATCATTCTCAGAACTTCCATCAACCTCTATTTTTGAATGTGTAAGACTTCTACTAGTAGCAATATCCTTTCCAGGTAATAATTCCCCATTAGCAGGAGCTGGAGTTCCCATTTTTTGCTTTCGTTTTATCAACCAATGAGCCAAGAGCCCTTTCAGTGTTTCTCGAGCCAAGTTAACCTGTAAAGAGGAAGAGACATTAGGCTGCTTCCATATATTTAAAGAAACAAACAAGAACCAGTTTTGGTTGTAGTTGATCATAATAAGTGAGCATTTTAGAAAACTGTAGATACAGATAAAAGAGCACCTCCACAGAAATATAACTTTTAAATAAATGCTACCATGTGCAGGATATTAGTAGCATTGCAAGCATCATTTCAGATAAAGCAAGAACAGAGTAAAATAGGAAGATCATTACATTTCACTGACAGTAACGAATGTCACATGCATGAAGATGAATTACCTAAATAACTGTATGAACTTGACATTATTAATTATTATAGCCAATAGTAACTAGCAAAAAAAAAAAAAAGGAGAATAAACGATGTACACACCACGGCAGTTGTAGTAACTAGCAAAAAAATAAAAAAAAAGGAGAATAAACGATGTAGGCAGTTGTGTAAACTGGATATTGATTATTACAGCCAGTTATAACATACCAATGTTAGGAAACCACCCATTATTATGGTGTATTCCAGGAGGGGTGTAGAGCATTAAACTCCTAGACTAGCCAAGGAAGTGTGACTTGGCTTTGCGCAGGAAAAGATGTTGTATCAGCTAAGGGAGAGGGAAACATAAGAGAGGGGAAAGGGATGTTTGGGGTACACTGAATGTATTGGGAAGTGATTAGGGATGCAGAGCCTTTCAAAAGCTCTGTTATCGATTTCTTTTCTATTTCTACTGTAATTCCTCACACGACACCGGTTATCCCACTGATATCAGGATTATAATACAATATACACTGTTCTTGTTCCTATTTCTGTGTGAATTCTCTCCCATTCCTATCAGTAGAATAGGAACAAAATCATTATGATAAGAAATTAAAGAGAAAGGGCAAGTAATTTGCTTATGAGAATATATTCATTTACCTTATCATCTTCAGGCTTGCCTCCAATGTTAAGCTCTGCTGAATACATTTCTGCACAAAAGCATTGGGGAGAGTCCAAATGTACGGACAAACTTCCAAGTTTGGTATCCACTGTGAACCAAGGAGGAATGCTAACCTGAAGCAGTATGGAAAGAAAATAAAAAACAGTCAGAACTAACAAACCAATATAATTAAAACAAGTATAATTAACAATAAAATTGATGATGATGAATATCAATTATCATACCATCTCAAATAGCTCTTCCTTTTTCTCCTCGAGTGAAACCTATATAGTTCACATGTAAAGCATGAGCTATTTTGAACTAAAAAACAAGCCCCATCAGCTATAGTTGAAATTCGCAAATAATAATCAGTATTACTAATTTACTACGCTTCTTCCCTAACAAGATACTGTTGTGCAGATTACCAAATAAAGTACAACCAATGCTCACCTTTCCATAATCTTCAACTACAACACCTTTTGTAATTTCCCACAACTTCACTGAACCAGAAGTATCCTACAAAGAGTGCCATTTATCAGCTCAGAAGATAACAAACAGAAAGATTATCAACTTAATAACAGAATAGATGACAATTAACACATTCAGCATATTGACATGAACAGAAAACACCATGATTACCTTTGTCAGGATATGCCTCTTGTTATTTAGAACTTCATGCTGTACAATTGCAGGGGTGCCAGGAATAGTTAAGGTTGGCTGTTTATATACAGGAACCTGTTGATATTTGTAAATTTGGCAACAGAAAGAAAAACTATTAGTGCTCCAGAACAGAAAGAACCAAAAGAGCATTTATTTTTCAAACGGAAACTTCTTGGAAGACAAATCTCATCATATCCCCAAAAAGGAAACACTAAAGAGGGTGCGTAAACAAATATGTTTCACCTTGACATGTACATGTGCAACCAGTATTATGAGTTCTCAGACCAATACAACACGTGGTAGATAAAATAATAAAATTAGTAGGTTGAACTTTTGAGAAATAAATATAACATACAGGGGTAGATCCCTCTAGCGAAATCCTTGCTCTCGAAAAGGACAAATTTCCAGCTAAAAATGAATTTCCTCTTTGGAAAATCTTTTGAGGGTTGCGTCCTTCAGCAGGCCATCTGTGAACTGAAGAGTCCGTTGATGCAACCCACATGCTATCATCATGCAAAGCCAATTGAAGAATAGGGTGTTCCCCTGTGCAAAGCAAAACACTCTCTCTCGTTTGCAAGTCTGTCAAGTATAACTGGACAAATAAAAGAGGACAACAGAAGATGAGCTTCAGAAGTTAAACAGAACAAGGATACATCACATGAATTTAAGTCATAATAATTAGAAAGAAAAAAAAACATTTTTGTTTTTCAAATGAAAGCTGCACTCACTGAAAAGTCTCTGCCACCACTATAAACATGACTAAACGTTGAAGTGCTGGCAAGAGCCCAAACAGAATCTGTATGAACTGCATAAGAATGCACACAACGCTGCTGACCAAGATCCCAAAGCCTATGAGGAAAGTGAGATTAGTCAACCATACAACAAATAGAAATGATTATAACACCATACACATGCATTACCTTATTAACTAAAAAAAAAACACTACCTTATCATAGAGTCCGAGGATCCTGATAAACAAAACCTGTGACAATAAATGATAAAAATCTCTCAGCTGTTGTAGGAAAAAAGTATTACTTAATTCAAACTAACCTAATAAAAGCAATAAAAATATGCAATGGCGAGGCGAAGGAAACTAAACAGCATTTCATTTAGTATACTATTGCTCATTCAATAGCAATCGACTGTGACATTGCCAATGAAAATATTGTGTTAGAGTAAACCTCATTTTCATCCTCCAAAGATACAAGCATCATCAACTTAATCCTCAAAAGATTTTTGTCATCAATGTAGTCTGTCAATAATTTAAAGTGCCATCATTTTGGTCATTTGGTCACCATCCGTTTTAAGGCTGTCTAATGGGCTAACATGGCAAGTAGATAATGAACACGTCCATCTCCAAGTAGATAATGGGCCGCAACAGTGTCTGTTAGACAGCCTTCCAGCAGAGGGTAACAAAAGGACCAACATAATTACACTTTAAATTATTGAGAGCATAAGTTGATAACAAAAAACTTTTGAGGATTGAAGTGATGATGCTTGTATCTTTGGAGGACAAAAATAGAGGTTCATTCTGTCGTTTATGTGTGTAGTCAACAAAATATAGAAATACCATATGAGAAAGACCAAAGCTGGAAGAGATTAGGGGAATTTTCATGATGATAAAAAAACTCATAAATAAAGAGAAGGAAAAAACAAGTTCCTAACTCCAATGTTTGTAAACAGTATCTTGTCTGGAGTAGAAGAAATACTTTAGGCACGAGGGAGGGAGGTAGAACACTCAGATATAAATGTCAGCTAAAAATTATGTGTCCCACTCAACAAACCTGCCAGTAGAATCCAGAAGCAGAGCCCTGATGTTATCTGTATGCCCTTTTAGCTTTAAAGTCTTTGATCCAGACCTTGGATCCCAAACACGAACAACCTGGATAAACAAAAAAAGAAAGCAAAAATAAACCATGATTTTAGGTTATAGACAAGCATCCCACGATCTAGCTAGTGAAATTCAATGCAATATAATTCAGACTTAACGCCTCTTAAATTCCAAAGGTAATAGCAGAAGCCACAAAAAGTTAGAACATACATGCGAACATGAATAGCACATTGTACCTTTTCTGTACCACCAGAGACAAGAAGTGTTCCACCTTCATTCATTGCCAATGCATAAACAGATTCCTTATGGCCTTTGGCAACAATTGGAACATATCCTTGAGTTTGAGTAGTGTGCATGGATATACTATTGCTTGAGCTGATGGTACGTAAGCTTGTCACTGGTAATGAGTTGCCAGAACCATTGAAACCATTTGAAGCATCATCGTCCATAGCATCATCGCACTTTGCAGCTGAAGCAAGTGCAGCTTCAAGATCCCATATAAAAACCTCCCCACCAAGGCCACCAGAGGCAACAATATTGCTCTAAAATTCACGACACTATTAAAGGATCAGAAAATGGATTGGATAAGATACAAACTTTAGATTCAATCAAACTATACATCATATTTGATGTTGAATCCATAAAACAAGAAGATGAGTCTTTTTCTTGAAGCACTTAATAGGAAGCATGGAAAGTTTGAAGTACATTACATTTTTTTCAGCTGCTGCAAGGCAAGTAACATAATCTGAGTGTTGGCGGAGCGTCCTAGTACATGTTCCATTGGATAAGGCATTCCATGTCTGGTACAAACACACAATAGCCCAATTAGAAAAACAGGAGTAAAAATTAAATCAGTATTGCTATCATATCAGAAGAGCAAGGATTAATTACAACAAAATAACAACTAACAATCAACAAACCTTAAGTGTCGTATCTGAAGAACAAGAAACAAGTGTACTATCACCTACAAGAACTGCATCATTAACCTGCAAAAATAGAAAAGCAACTTCCATATAGTTAATTGTAACTTATGCTGTTATGCATGTGCATAAATTGTGTGGATATCTTGTTTTATTTGTATGAAGAGTTCATTATTTCCATTCCCAAATAACGTAGCATGTGAACACTCAAAGGATCTTAGAATTAAACCAAAAATATATAAGCTGCACAATGTTTCTAGGCTCAAGAAAATTGACAGACACAGTGAAAGATTGGCTAGATCTCAAGAAACTAGTAACTGGAATTTCTAGTAATATAAAACTAGACCCAAAAAAAGAGGTTATTTTAAAGGAAAATAAATATCATATTTACATGGCAAGAAAATGAAATATGATTTATCAACAGTCAAGAGAAGTTCAAGAATTCAGTGACTATTGAAGAGTATTACCACAAATCTCAATAGTAGTTTTGAATATTTTGAACTGACCTACTAATAAAATAAAATAAAAAGACACCAAAGACAATTAAAAATTACATGCATAATTAAATACTTTACAAAATAAAAAATAAATAAATAAAATTTTATATCCAAATTCAAAAGCTGCAGACCACCTTTGTAGATAAAAGACTAGAAATTAAGAAAAATAAAGTCATCTCAATCAGACTTCATATAAAGGGCCCAAATAATTCGTTAGACATATTTTGCACATAGGTGTTTAAGCAAGAAGATTACATGCATAATTAGCATAAAATCCATGTAACTATCCATCCTAGGAAAAAGTTTTTTTTTTTTAAAAAAAAAAGTATTATATACACACACATATATACATATAAAAGGATTACCCAATCAACATGAGATTCAAAGGTAGCAGAGCATGTCGCTGCATCCTCAGCTAGTGCCCACCGTTTTAGCTTGCCATCACGGCTCCCAGAAAAGAGATAATCAGACCCATCAGATACAGCAGACTTAAGTACAGCCAAACAATTTATGCCTGCACAATGCTGCGGAAAAGAACCATCTTTCTAGTCAAGAGAATATAGATAGACCAACTAAGAAAAATTCAAATTATAAAGAATTTCCAACTAAAACATGCAAGATTGATGCAAAAGTAGCATCTATTACATGCACTTTATGAACAAAATGTAGTACCTAGCCAAAACAATTCAGACACCAAAGTGACACAAACTATTGATGAAACTTTAACTGATTATAAGTAAAATAGTGGGTAAATAAAAACAATTATGCGAAAAACAAGAACTCAACCGAAGGATCTATTGTTGAAAGATAGAGAAAAATAGGAATACCACTTCAAATAGATTTTCATCCAACTAAGTGAAAAATCTATGAATTTATTAACTTTATGAATGAAGCAATCGATCTCATCTAGTTTCCATGTTTATATGCAAATATCCAAGAACAGGTTTGTAGGGAAAAAGATGTACATTACAAAAAATAAACATGAAACTTGACCATTTTCCTGGAACAAATAAATAAAGAAATAGCGAGTTCACCTTTGTGTCATCAGAATCATTCAACACATACGTTAATCTCTTCTCTTTGCGAGGGCGAGTTGAATTGTTTGTGTTCCCAGCACTACCCACGCGGTGCATTGCCGAAACTATGACAGTACATCAATGATATATCACATAGCATAAATAGCACATCCGGGAGTAAATTGAAGAAAATGTAAAGTTGCTATACTAAATTAAATGATTTGCTTCAACCATACATAAGTCATATGGCATAAGATATATACAATTTAAATTTAGAAGTGATTAGCAAGATGAAGAATTGGTAAACTCAATTGAATAATTTCTGTAGTTCACGAGTGTTACAAAAGGGAATCCAGATCTAACACCTTGACCTTATGTTAGAAGTTAGTTTGTTGGAGAATCAAGAATAGACTCGTATGCCTCAACTATCAACCGTAAAACTTCTAATAATTCACACACATTTAAATTTCAAAAAATGTCTCCGACAAATTCATCTCACTAAACCAAATAACAAGATAGCAAACATCAGAAACAACCCACCTTCTGTCTCTAGGCGCTTCAAAATCTATCCCCATTACCAATAGACCAAAAGAAATATATCCACAATTATTAAAGCCACAACCATAATTGAACAGTTAACAATTTGTTCACCAATCCTAATAGTTCATCATAAAACAATTCCAATAGTTCACTGTACAGAAGAACCCTCAAGTCTCAAGGGCACTGTCAGTTTCCACAAAAGTGCCGCTATACCAATGCATTAGGCATAGCCCAGGAGTTTTGAGATTAAATAAATGTAGTGCATCTAATTCTTTGCAAATATAGCAACAATCCAAAGTATATCCAAAATCAAATTTAAAAAAATAATAATAAAAAAAAAATATTGAGACAGATTGCGAATATAGTGTATTTTAGCAGTCTATAAAATGCAAAATAACAAAAAAAAATACTAAAAAGCACCTTAAAAGTCAAAACTGAGCCCCGTGGAACCAATAATTTCACTGAACCACAAGAAACATGACTAGTACAACCTCAAATAAGACCACGACATTATGTACAAATAACAAAAAACCAAAATAATGATTTGCTGAACTGAGGTCTAAACTACATTAAAGCTTTTTCCCAATCTACGTCCTATCCTTTTACCAAAATAACTTCTATCAGCCAATCGCTACTCAATTTGCGGACAAATGTTTCCTGCTATGGAATGAGATTAACTAGCCTCAAGAGTCTTCTCAATATCTCAACTAACGGTATACTGAATTCTTCAATTCCACAGTCTCTCACCAGTTTTGTTTCTTGCAAACATGCTTCGATAACCCTTGCATCCAACCGAAGCTCAAACTCATTCACCAGTCAAAGCTATATTTTCAATCGAATTGGCAGAAAACTCAATGTGAATTTAAAACCAAACCACAAAGTTACATAATCAATCACCAAAGACAAACCTAAAAGAGAAAATAGATTGAGCCAGCCGAAGCTATCGATTATACACAAAGTACGAAAACGTAAAAATTTTAAAAATATATTTACATAAATAAAAAAAATTCTTAAACCGCTACGTAAATTAACTGTCCCGATCATAAGGTTAAGCATTTCAACGCAGTAACGCGGTCTAAGCTAAAACCAACTTATATAAGATGCACAGAATTTTCTACAATCGTTGCGTATAAATAATCGAAGAAATCGAGAATGGAAGAGTGGAAGAAGAAAAGAAAAATGAAGTCCGAACCTCGATCAGTGATGAATGTGCAACACTGTTTTTGTGCTTTGTTTGTTTTTCTACCGCGGAAGCTTCAATTTGTAGAGAGAGAAAGTTTCTTTTTGAGAGAGATAGGGAATGGAGAAAGAGGAGAGTGAAGAACAGAACACGGATGCCAATGTAAATGGGCTTTCGATTTTATTGTGGCAGGTCATTTGACTCAGTTTGTGTTTTTTAATTGAGGACAAGATCGTCTTTTCATGTCAAGGATAAAAACCATACATGGAAAATCCGTAGGCGCTAACACGATGATTTGCGCTTAGGTCCCGGAATTACTGCATGATTCATTACCAATTTACCACATGTCCCTATTGCGTGGCTATAAGAAATCTATAGATTGGTGACAAATCAATAACTTGTAAGCTTTTAACAGCAATTTTATTCGGAATATGCAATATCTTTTTTCTTTTTTCGATATTCCCTCCTCCACTCTAGCCTTCGAGAGAACTTTTTGTGACTCAAGGAGCACTTTCATCAAAAATGTGATATTTGGATTTTAAAAAAAAAATCCTCTCTCTCCTGCGTACACATTACCATTTTTATCAGTTTTTAATTGGCTCGTCCCATTGAATAGAATTTCTAGACCAGTGTAATAATTTCGATAGCCTTCAGCCTTTTTTTTTTTTTCTTAAGGAAAAAAACAAACAAATGGAGATTAGAAATTCTTTTGCCATCTCTTATGTGATTTAGTGTTTAAATATATATATTTTTTATGATATTATTTAGCACGTGACGCAAATCATGGCACATTAGGGGTTGAAATTTGGGTTATATTTTGAACTTGATTAATTATAGCATTTGTATTTATAGATCTTGATTTTTTTATTGGATTTGATTTAATTTAAATTTTCTCATTGAGGAAATAATTTGTGACTATCTTTTTTTTTAATCAGTTTGTTACTATCTTAATCATGATTGAGTGTAAACAATTATTTTTATTATTTGAGAAACAATTCAAATTTTTTTCTTTAATTAGTATTTAATGTTGATAATACATACTTTAAAAAGTGAATGGTACAAAACAACCATTTTGTTCCCTAGCATTGTTTATGAAAAAAAATTATTTTCTATTTCTGTGCCTTGGAATGATTTTTGAGAAAAAAATATGTTTGATAACATGTTTTATTTTTATTCCGAGAATGAGAATTGTGTTTGATAACATAACAAATAATAGAATGAAAAATCATTCCTATTAAGCATAAAAAAATTTCGGATCATCACTTTCCTTTTCATATTGTGTGGTGGTGATGGTGGCGGCGGCGACGGTGATTGTAGTATTGTGGTGATGGTGGCGATAGCGGTGGTGTCATGGTGGGGGAGGTGATGGCATTGTAGTGGTAATGGTGTGGTGGTGGTGGTGACAGTAATAGTTACGGCGATGGTGGTGACAGTGATGATAGTGGTGGTGGCGGGCGATGGTGGTGGTGACAACAGTGATCGCAGCGATGGTGGTGATAATGGTGGTGATGGTGACGACATGGTGGTGGTGGCAGTGGCGATAGTGTAGTGGTGGTGATGGTAGCAATGACGTGATAATGGTAGTGGTGGCAGCGACAATGATGGTAATGGTGGCATAGTGGCAGTGGCGGCGGTAGTGGTGGTGGTGGTGGTGACGGCAGTGTCTGCGACGATGATGATGACATGGCGATGGCGGTGGCGGTGGCGGTGGCAATGACATGATAATGGTAGTGTTGGCGGCGGCGGCGGTGGCGATGGTAGTGGTGGTGGTGGTGGTAACAGCAGTGTCTAGGGCGATGGTGATGACATGGAGGCGACGGTGGTGGTTGCATCAGCGGCAATGGCGGTAGTAGTGGTGGTGATGGCAATGGCTACGATGATGGTAGTGATAATGGTGGTGACAGTGATGGTAATAGTGGTGGTAGTGGTGACGGTAGTAGTAATGGTCGTGTCACGATGGTGGCGGCGTTGGTGATGATGGTACTAGTGGTGGAGAGTAATTGAGAGACATAAGTGTTTCTCATTCTATGCCCAGAATAAAAAAAACAGAAATTTTTTGATTCTTTTTTCTGTTCCGCCGCACAAAAATTAAATCGATTTATCCCGGGAACAAAAAATAAACCGGTTTTATCAAAAGAGTTTTCTATCCATTTTTGTTCCCGGGAATAAAAATTAAAAAAGAATTGATTCTGGAAAGGTTGTCATGCACACCCAACCAAATATGATGTAAGGTAAAAAATAAAAAGGAAGAAATTATGATGTTTTATACGTTAAAGTTTGGAGATTGTTTTCCTTATATGGCATAAAAATAAAAAATAAAAAATTCCTATACACAATTTTTATGTATCTATAGTAGAAAAAAAAATAGACATTTTGAGGTGGTTCATTTTTGGTATACGCGACGGTTACAACCGCCACTAAATACATTTTTACAATTTGTGGCGATTGTAACCATCGCGTATACAAAAAATGAACCGCCGCTAAATGCATATTTTTTTTGTAATGACAATAACTTAATTACAATAATATATAAATAGCATAGATAGAAGACCTTAAATTAAGTCAAATATTTATGTGCCCATAATAAATAAAAAAAGCATAAATAAACTCAAGGCTCAAAGTAATATTAGGTCTCTATGAACAAGACCCTATTGACTTTATCTATGTCATGGGAAATGAATAGTTGACTAGATGCGAAGTAGGAACCATACTCATGGTGATTTTTGCCATGTGAACAGAGGAATAAGGTGGTGGTATATATGTATTAGGAGGCTTGGAATGCTCTGAAGAGAGAGTCTATTATAGGAATTCAACAGAGTAACAATATACAATGTATCTAAAAAGTCCCTTCAAGTGCGCGAGCTTGCCTTTAAAGGATGACACAAATGATGGGCCTAGTAGCCATGTGTGAGGCGTGAGGTAATACCATGGACGAGGGAATATTATGCCAAAAATTGTTACTTGGCATGATATAGAGAATAATTAGGAGAATGACATAATTGTCTTGTATTGTGGATAATAGATATTTAGCATAGCTAGACCCAGTAGTTTAATCCATAACAACACTTGAATGTGTTGATTACTTAAGTGGTTCCTTATGAACTTATCCTTAAATATTTAAACAATAATACATATATAAATTTAAAATAGAAAAACCATCCATAATGTCACCCAAAGTAATATTAAGAGTAGGCTTAATTATTATATACATGTAATTAATGTGAAATTTTATATACCAAGTTATACTTTGAATTCTCAAAGAGATACAAATTAAAATGCCAAATAATAGGTACATTTATGTTTCCTAACTCACTCTAAGATGGTGTTTGGTATAGATTGGAACGTTATATTCTTATTCTATCTCATATGCTGGATATGATGATTTCTTTCCAGAGTTTCAAACAAAATGTGGTGATTCTTAACCAGTATGAGCAATGGCGGAGCCATGTTGGATGGAGGGGTGCCTTGCCCCTAGTTTATTTTAAAAAATTAACCATGTTTTAATCTTAGTTAAATAACTTTCCACGTTTTAGCGTTTGACACCAGTTAAATTCTCCTTGACCTTAGCTGAGTCGAGAGACTGGCTCTGCCACTAGGTATGAGTTGTTTGGTATTATTTCTCCATGTGTTCTAGTAGCAGACAAGAGATGGTGTGCACCTATAATCAATCCAACAATCAAATAAACAATATAAATAAGGTGGAGTGCTCATAAAGGGGGAAAATGCCTATATTGAAGCGTAACCCTTATATTTATGGGGAGATACTTTCTCCTATTAACAAAGAAAGTATTCTCCTACTATGGATACATCGAAAATTGCATTTTTTTTCCCCGTATATGTGAGGCCCGTCTGATTTATGTCTCTTGACATAAAAGACTTACCTTCGTGCAACAAGAGAGTCATTTGACTTATATTTATATATAGGATAAGTTATTAATTTAGAGACTATAAACCTTTACCCGAAAGGATAACATATATTCCTACAAGGAAAATTTTGCTTTGGTATAAGGTCGTATGAGATCAAAGCAAGGTTAGGAATGTGGCTTCCATACTCAAGAGGGGGGTGAATTGAGTATTACAAAATTTTCGCAAAAGCCCCCTTCTAGTTTCTAAATAATCATTTCAAGCAAACTTTGATATGTGGAAAGGTAATTCAGACAATCCATAATGTATAATATAACACAATTGTAGAACTTATACTGGCACATACAAGATATCAAAGAATCAATTAAAGTGCTAGAAATAAAGAGCTTAGAGTTTAGAGAATTGCTAACACAATATATCCTGGTTCGGTCACCACCACTTGTGACCTACGTCCAGACTGAAGCCGCTCGATCAACTCTTTCACTAACGGTCAAGCTTCACGGGTGCTTGACAAACCTTTACAATCTTCCAAGATTTCGGGTTCTTGGATACCTTTCAATCTCCAAGTTTACGGGTACTTGGTAACCTTACAATTCACTCCAAATTTACTTAGGTATTTGGCTACCTCTCAAACAATGGGTCTCACAACCCTTTCAACTCAATAATACAAGGAGGGAAATATTTGGAAATGAATATACACTCTCAAAGTGTGGATATACAACTTGAAGCACTATGGGTATATGGATTTTCAAGATATGAGCTCAAATATGTTTGATCATTGAAAGATATGAAAGAATATGCAAATAATAGTGTAGAAGCTCTCAAATCATCCTTATGATGTGTAGGAATGGTGATCAATACGTTTTAGGGTCATAAGGAATGTATTTATAGTGTTTCCATTGAAAACTAGCCGTTTATAGCCGTTTATGACCGTTTTATGCATTCTGCCCAGTAAGTATTCGAATACTTTTCGTGTGGTATTCGAATACTTCATTTATAGCCGTTTATGACCGTTATAAGCCTTTTTCCCAGCAAGTATTCGAATACTTTTCGTATGGTATTCGAATACTTCATCAGGTATTCGAATACTGCATCCGGTATTCGAATACTTTATTGACAGCAAGAACACTGTTTCGTATTTTGGGCATAACTTGAGTTATACTTGTCGGGTTGATGTGATCTTGGTCTCGTTGGAAAGATAAAAGAAAGATCTACAACTTTTATGAAGACCACAAGATCCAAATCCATCATCTTAGATACGAAAAATTGTATGGAAGGCAGCAGCAAAATTAAGCAACAAATTTTAGGTTCAAATGTGTTCTAGCTTGCTTCCAACCACTTTTTGTGAAAGATCTTGACTTGATAAATATGTTTTGAAGTTGTAAAATATGTCAAAGATCTTTTCCTTGGATTTTTCAAATTTATTTCAAGTATATAAAGATTATGATTATGCAATTTGAAAAAACACGTTTACCTTGAGAAAAACTTTGAGCTCATGCAATGCAATCTACCATATACCCTCACATATATTCTAAGTCCTAAAGATATATTCCAAATATGATTTTAGACTTAGCTTTATGTCTTGTGTCTTGGATCTTTTCTTGAACTTGATGCTTTGACTTGTTGGATATGACAATGCTTGACACTTTGTTGGTTTTGATCATTTTTCATCATGGTTAGTTATCTTTGATCTTGGTGTTGCTCTTCTAATTATTCCTTGTTGCTCTTGATCCAATGATCTTGCCACTTTGATATAACATTACTCTTCTTGTGTGGCTACATCATACATCTTCAATATCCACATACGGTTAATGCTTTTTGCTCTTGACCAAAGCTCTTCTCTTTTTGTTGTTGTCATTTTGTTATCATCAAAACATACCTTGTATCTACAATCTCCCCCTTTTTGATGATGACAAACTTAAAATTGAGATAGGGTTAGTATCACAAATATTCTAATAATTTATATCATACTCCCCCTCAATTTATGAATGGTTCCAAAACATTGTAATGATGCAAGTTAAGCATTACAAACCAAGATATATGTATATGGTGGAAGAATATAATTTTCTCAATTTTCATATTTTTCTCCCCCTTTGACAACATCAAAAAGCATAAACCAAGATAAGCATAAAATTCCATTTCTCAAAACTTGTTATTTAGCAACAAAACAATAATGTCAAAGCAACTATTAAAGCTCCCCCTTAATCCATGAATGGTTTCAAAGATAAAAGTGTGAGAATTCTAGGTTCAACAAACATCATTTTTACCTTTTTAGTGCATTCTCCCTATTTCATCTTTATTTTTACCATTTCTCCACATGTTAGGTAGAAGTATATTATATTTTCTCAATTGGCACTTATTCTCCCCCTTAGGCAACATCAAAAGGAATTAAATAGCCAAGGCATATAATAGAGCATCCAAATGATTCAAGTAAGTGCGAATATGCCATGGAAGTGGATTTAAACCTCGAAGTGCTCAATATATCATAAATCCAACACAAATGATCCATACAAGTCAAGATACCCAATATGGGCATATAATCCAAGTATATAGCCAAATTGCCAAAATATCTAGGAAATAAAATCAATAAAGCAAGAGATATCAAGACAAATGATTGCTCTGATTTTTGCTAGCGTACAAGTATATGTGCAAATTGTGGGCATATGACTAGCATGACTTTGATAATAGCATGCATAAGATTCGTAGACTTGTATTAAGCGAGTGAGTTTAATAGCATAAATCATTCGACATATCTACACAAATTTCTATAGCAATATCATGTCATATGCAAGCAAATAGAGAGATTAGGAGACTTAGCTAACTTATGGAGTATTTTGCAAATTAAACCTTTTTGAAGTATCTCCAATATTGTTATTCTTCATTCCTTTGTAAGCTCTTGGAGTTAGTCTCCATTCTCCATCACAAACATCCTACAATATAGTTAGTCTCTTTAAAAGCAAAAAATATTGACTCTTCCATTGTCATAATTATTTTATAAGCCAAGTGATGGATATAACAAATAAATGCTAGGCTCCCCCTCAAATCATGCATACTAATAAAATATAAGTCATATGATTACACATGCATGTATTAAGAGGAATGTATCCATTGTTATGTATGATATAAAAGGCACTTGAATCAAAAAATTAATAACGACAAGTTATAAGAATTTTCTTCAACAAAAAAAAAAAAAAAAAAAACTTTTTCTTTTTGAAACACAAAATAGATCAAATGAAGTATGTTTGCCAAAACCATATAAGCACATTATCATAAATAAGAGCTTGGCAAAAAGTACTTTCTCTTAATCCATTAAGTA
>JAVKPL010014927.1:0-93196 GCA_032173675.1 Gastrolobium villosum | reverse complement strand
TCTACTATCCAGCGAAACCACAGCCAAGGGAACGGGCTTGGCGGAATCAGCGGGGAAAGAAGACCCTGTTGAGCTTGACTCTAGTCCGACTTTGTGAAATGACTTGAGAGGTGTAGGATAAGTGGGAGCTGGAAACAGCGAAAGTGAAATACCACTACTTTTAACGTTATTTTACTTATTCCGTGAATCGGAGGCGGGGCGCTGTGTAACGCCCTCCCTTGTATGCTGCTTTGTTAGCTCATGTGACGTAACGACTCTAATTCCGCTTAGCAAACGACTCTTTTGATTGAATTGACTGCTGTTTGTGTTTATCTGCTGATTGACTGCCTAAATGTGCTATAGTTTAAGTATATATTGACTAAGGATAGTTAGATTGTTTAGACTAGTCTGGGATAAGACACGGATGCATAGCTAACTTGCCCGAATTGAACTCGAGTGCCTACTTGAGACTGCTGCCATGAATACCTTGCGGTGAGCCTGATCAACTCATTTCCTGATATTGTGAGTGCAGAATCATGGCGGGTGGTCGCGGTTCAACTCGGGGAAGGACTGGCGATGCGGAAGAGGATCTTATCACCACTATTGGAGGACTGGCAACGTTCATCCAGAATATGAGCCAAGAGTGGCGCGATCATAGGCAACAGAACCAGAACCAACCCCCACTGCATGAGAATGCAGAAGAAATTGCCCGTCGGAGGTTGAAAGACTTCCGCAACTTCCAACCACCCACCTTTGAGGGTGAGGACAACCCTGAGGCTGCAGCAAAGTGGCTGCAGATGATTGAGCATATTTTCGAACGCATGGCATGCCCGGAAGCGCAGAAGACTGATTACGCGTCGTACCAACTGATGGGGGAAGCTTTAACATGGTGGACTGGTGCGAGGGCTCTGCTGAGAGCTCAGGACGTGGAGCTGACATGGGCCGTATTCAGACAAGTATTTTTGGACAAGTATTTTCCTAAGGCAATGAGAAGGATGAAGCACACTGAACTGCTGTCGCTCAGGCAGGGTAACATGACGGTTAATGAGTATATAGCAAAATTTGGGCAGCTGATCGAGTACGCCAACTTCGACCGGAACATTTATGATGAAGAATGGCAGGTGGAGAAGTTCGAGAGCGGATTGCATCCGGAAATCCGCAAGCTCATCTTGACGACGGCTAATCGCACACTTCCGGAACTCATCAACCAGAGTCGTCAGGCAGAAGGAATCATTCTGGAGGCCAAGAACTTGAACAAGCCACCACCACAATTCCACGGAGGAAATCGAGCAGGCAGATTCTTCAGGGCGGCACCTGGTAGGGGTCGAGGCAGAGGTACGCCGTTGCAGGCGCGGCCTGGAAATTTTAAGAGAAACTTTACGGTGGGTCAATCGTCGACTGGACGTCAGGGCGCGACTGTTTGTGCCACATGTGGAAAGAATCACTTTGGAGTCTGTCGCAAGAACAACAATGCATGCTTCAGATGCGGCCAGCAAGGCCATTTTGCTTACAAATGCCCCCAGAACGCTGATCAACAGCCTCCGCAAGCTCGGGTGTTCACTTTGGATGCGAATGAAGCGCAGAAGTTTCCCAACCTGATCAAAGGTAATGTCACTCTGAATGGTCACCCAATTTCTGTTATCTTTGATTCTGGAGCGTCTGGCTCTTTTATGGCAAAGCATACTGCCTTGAAAATAGGCATCACCCCTACCCCGTTACCTTACGAGTTACACATCAGCACTCCTACTGGTGGATCGTGCACAGCTTCGGAGATCTGCAGAGGTGTTACCTTGCAGTTTGAAGGGAACACGTATACAGTTAACTTGGTGGTCCTGCCGGTATTCAACTTCGATGTGATTATCGGTATGGACTGGTTGACGGAAAACGGAATAACTTTGGATTGTCGAGCGGGGAAAGTCGTTGTTCCTGCGAAGAATGGTAATTCTAAATCTTTCTCTCTCATTTCCTTATTGCAAGTTAGAAAAGAGCTCCGCAAGGGAGCAGCAGGGTATCTTTTGTCGATCGAGGCTGAGACCTCGATTGACAATCAAATTCAGGATGTACCGGTAGTTAGAGAATTCGAGGAGGTATTCCCGGATGAAATACCTCGATTGCCTCCTCATAGGGAAATAGAATTTTCGATCGAACTTGTTCCTGGAGTCGGACCGATCTCCATTGCCCCGTATCGCATGGCACCTTTGGAACTGCGCGAGTTGAAGAAGCAGATAGAAGAACTTTTGGCTAAGGAATTCATCAGACCGAGTACTTCTCCATGGGGTGCTCCAGCTATCTTGATTAAGAAGAAGGATGGAAGCTTACGTCTGTGTGTAGATTACCGCCAGCTGAACAAAGTCACGGTGAAGAATAAGTATCCGCTACCGAGGATCGACGACTTGATGGACCAGCTGAGAGGAGCCAGAGTCTTTTCCAAGATAGATTTACGATCGGGATACCATCAGATCCGGGTCAAACCGGAGGATATTCCGAAAACCGCTTTTAGGACTCGTTATGGGCACTATGAATATCAGGTGATCCCATTCGGACTTACGAATGCTCCAGCGGTATTCATGGACTACATGAACCGCATCTTCCGCCCGTTTCTTGATCAGTTCGTTATTGTGTTTATCGACGATATCCTGATTTACTCGGCTAATGAAGAGCTGCACGCGGAACATCTGAGGATTGTCTTGCAAGTCTTGAAGGAGAAGCAGTTGTACGCGAAATGGTCGAAGTGCGAGTTTTGGCTTAAAGAGGTCCAGTTTCTGGGCCATGTCATTTCATCAGAAGGTATCGCGGTGGACCCCAGCAAAGTTGAAGCTGTCATGAATTGGGAACGACCCAAGACTGTCACCGAAGTAAGAAGTTTCTTAGGTCTGGCTGGATACTATCGAAGGTTTATCCAGAATTTCTCTCAGATAGTGCAACCCCTCACCCGTCTCACTCGGAAGGACAAGCCTTTTGAGTGGACTGAAGCCTGTGAAGAATGTTTCTTGGAGCTAAAGAGCAGATTGACGAGTGCTCCCGTACTCACGATTCCGGATCCTACTCGAAAGTTCGAAGTTTATTGCGATGCGTCGCTGAAAGGACTTGGATGCGTGTTGATGCAGGACCGTATGGCAGTAGCTTACGCATCTCGACAACTGAAGCCTCACGAAGAAAATTATCCTACGCACGATTTGGAGTTAGCAGCTATAGTGTTCGCACTTAAAATCTGGAGGCACCACTTGTATGGTTCGCAGTTTGACGTGTTCAGCGATCATAAGAGTTTGAAGTACTTGTTCGACCAGAAGGAGCTGAATATGCGGCAACGTCGGTGGATGGAATTTCTGAAGGACTACGATTTTGAACTTAAGTACCACCCCGGAAAGGCAAACGTGGTAGCTGACGCCCTGAGTAGGAAGACACTGCACACTGCAACTCTGATGATGGAAGAATTGAAGTTGTTTGAGGCCTTTCGAGATTTGAACTTATCGGTAGATGAGAGAGGGAACAGCATAAGATTGGGAAATATAAAGGTGGAGAATGAATTGATCAGTAGAATTAAGGAGGCTCAGAAGGATGAAGAGTTAGTCCGCGAGTTGGTTGGTAACCAAGAGGTAGTAAAGGATGAGAGTGATGTCTGGAGGTTTCAAGGACGGCTGGTTGTGCCGAATGAAGAGTTGAAGCAAGAAGTTTTACAGGAGGCTCACAAGGGTAAGTATGCAGTTCATCCTGGATCCACGAAGATGTACCATGATTTGAAGACCTCGTTTTGGTGGCCGGGTATGAAGCGTGATATTGCGGAGTATGTATCTCGATGCTTAACTTGTCAGAAGGTGAAGTACGAACATCAGAAACCGTCGGGACTCCTTCAACCTTTGGAGATTCCCGAATGGAAGTGGGACAGTATTTCGATGGATTTTGTAGTTGGACTTCCTCGGACGCGAGAAGGATATGATTCTATCTGGGTGATTGTCGATCGTTTAACGAAGTCAGCTCATTTCTTGCGTGTTAGAACCACATATGACACAGAGAGGCTTGCTAGAATTTATCTGCAGGAGATTGTGAAGCTGCACGGAGTTCCTACGAGTATTGTCAGTGATCGTGATCCCAAGTTTACATCTAAGTTTTGGGAATCCTTTCAAAGAGCATTAGGGACCCAATTGAGGTTGAGTACTGCTTATCATCCGCAGACCGATGGTCAGACGGAACGCACCATTCAAGCGTTAGAGGACATGTTGCGAGCATGTGTTTTGGAGTTAGGAGGCAGCTGGGATAGTTATCTTTCTTTGATTGAATTTGCTTACAACAACAGTTACCACTCCAGTATTCAGATGGCACCGTATGAAGCTTTGTATGGGAGAAAGTGCAGATCCCCGTTGTGTTGGACTGAAGTGGGTGAGCGAAGCATGTTAGGACCTGATCTAATTCAAGAAACATCCGAACAAGTAAAGAAGATTCGGGAGAATATGCAGAGGGCTCAGGCCAGACAGAAGAGTTATTACGACAAGCGTCATAAGCCTCTATCTTTCGAAGTCGGAGATCATGTGTTCTTGAGAATCACTCCTACATCGGGACTCGGAAGGAGAATGGGAGTTAAGAAGTTAAGTCCACGGTACTTAGGACCGTATCTGATTATGGACCGGATTGGAGAGTCTGCATACCGGTTGGCCTTACCACCCAATCTGTCAGGAATTCACAATGTATTTCATGTGTCTCAGCTACGGAGGTATCTCTCTGATCCATCTCACGTGTTACAACCAGAAGAAGTGGAACTCAAGGAAAATCTGACTTATCAAGTGCAACCATTCCAAATTCTTGAAAGATCCGTCAAGCGACTCCGTTCTAAAGAGATTCCTTTGGTGAAGGTATTATGGAACAACAGATCGGCGGCTGAAGCCACTTGGGAGCGCGAGGACGACGTTCAGAAACGCTATCCAGAACTGTTTAGCTCTTAGGTAAGTTTATTTTGCGGACAAAATTCCTATTTGGTGGGGAGAGTGTAACATCCCGCATAATTAGTAAAATACATAGGTATTATATGCTATATGTACATGTGTAGATTTCGGATGTATGGTTTATGTGTAATGGCTTGTGAATTGTTTGATTTTTATTCCTTGGATAAGACTAAGGTAATTAATTAAATTAAATCTTAGGAGGGTACATATGTAGACATGTGAATTTAATCTTAAGAGTAATGTGAGTGTGTGTTAGAAGGCATTAGTGTTTGGTTGTGGGCTTGAGTGTGCATGGACTTGTTGCTTTTGGACTTGTGTGTGTTTGGATCCTTGTGTGTGTGGCCTATGGCCCAAGGATGGCTCTTGGATCAAGCTAATTCAGCCCAAGGTTGTGTCCAACCTTATCCTCCCTAAGCCTTGTCCAACCAAGGTGTCTTGTGCATCAAGTAACTCTCACATGGCAAAGGTATTTCCCACTCAATTATGCGCACATAGGAGAGTAATTAGGACTTAGAAATCTGCCTTGTTCCTTGTTAAAACCGCCACCTCACCTTGTTTAGGCATCACTTGATTTAAACCTCATTGCTTGGAAGACACTTGGACCTTTGAGCATGATTTTTAGGCTGCTTATTTCCCATTTTGGCGCACATGGGAGGTGTCATGATGCAGATTTTTCTTATGACACAAACTGCCTAACTTGTTGACTTGGATAACCACTTACACCCTCCATCATGACACTGCATTGTGCAGATTTTTGGCAAGCTTTTGCAGCCCATCATGAGTCAAACCTCCTCCTCCTTCCACATGCATCATAAGAGGATTTCTTGGCTGCATTTTCATCATTTTATGCAGCTCCAAATCAGAACCTTGGCTGCCACAAAGCTCTCTTGCTTGTGGACTTAGTGAACCTCCCTCACACCTCTCTTTGTGCGCATAGTATGGCTGGTTGAGCAAGAGAATTCTGACTTGCTAACACTCATTACCTTTCCCCCTCATCATTGCGCACCAAGGCTGCCTAAGTGCAGATTTTTGGGCTGCCACATGGTTGTTTCCTTGTTGACTTAGCAAAGCTCTTTCATGTACTCTTGAGGCACCTCCTCCACTCCATTTTTTTGCGCACAACTTGGTCAAGGATGCAGAAGTTTTTCTGACTTAGGACAGCCCCAAAATTGAGTGTTTAGACTGCCACAAATCAGAGTTAATGATGCACATCTTCCACTCCTCTCTATGCGCAAAATCATGGTCAATTGTGCAGAAATTTCTCTGCCTTGGACAGCCCTCAAAGCTGAACAAATCTTCCCTCACCCCTTGCATGTAAATAGAGTAAAGTAGAAGCAAACCTTGCTTGATTCAGCCTTAGATTCAGCCCCATCCTCTCTAAGAAATCTGAATATTTCATGATAGTCAATCATAGCATTTTTCCCTCACTTTCTCTATATATGTGCGCATGGAGAGGGGGCTGCCTTCATGTGCAAGTGCAGCCAACTCTTCTCCAACTTCTCTTCTCCTCACTCCCTCACTCCCCTAACCGAACCTACAAGCCTCCTTGGAGCTAGAAGACTTTGCTTAAGACAACTCCTTCCTTCCCTCACCTCAACCATACACCAAGCTAGTGCAAGCCTTGTTCCTCACCTTGTTGCGCATAGGACCTCTTAGGAAGTGTGGACTTGTGGTGTAGTGAAGCTAGAAGGTGGTGTGTGATTCTTAACTTTGAAGGGTGTGCTACAAGAGGTAAGCCTTGAGCTTAGGACATTTTCTTTATGTAACCATGTATGTGTGCTTAAATGTCTCCTTGAGTATGTGTGGTTTTGGGATTCAAGTATGAGCATGGTAAAAATTAGAATGGTGGAGCTATTGCATGGTGAATTGTATGCATAAAAATGCTTAAGATTATATGCCACTGTTTGTATGATTAGGCCACTGTTTTAAAGAGAAATGTGCCACTGTTTCCTTATGTATGTGCCACTGTTTTGGTAGATAAAATGCCACTGTTTCGGTCCCTCAAAATCACCATTATATGCCACTGTTTCTGCACATTACATGCCACTATTTTAGTCATGAAATGCCACTGTTTCCATGCTTAAAATGCCACTGTTTTACTCATGAAATGCCACTGTTTCCATCCTAAAAATGCCACTGTTTTAGTCATGAAATGCCACTGTTTCCATGCTTAAAATGCCACTGTTTTACTCATGAAATGCCACTGTTTCCATCCTAAAAATGCCACTGTTTTAGTCATGAAATGCCACTGTTTCCATGCTTAAAATGCCACTGTTTTTATGCATAAAGGCCACTGTTTTAAGCCATCATATGCCACTGTTTTCATGCATAAAGGCCACTGTTTTAAGTCATCATATGCCACTGTTTATATGCATAAATGCCACTGTTTTTATGCATCAAATGCCACTGTTTTAGTCATCATATGCCACTGTTTTCATGCATAAAAATGCCACTGTTTTAGCCCTTCTATGCCACTGTTTGTATGCATAAAATGTCACTATTTTAATCCATGATATGCCACTGTTTCAATGTCCAAAAACCAAGATTTATGCCACTGTTTTGGAAGTTCAAAGTGCCACTGCTTCTGTTTTAAAAATGCCACTGTTTCTGTTTTGAAACGTCACTGTTTTGTTGCTGTAAATGCCCACTGTTTTGCTGCTGTATGCTCACTGTTTTGCTGCTGTAAGTCCACTGTTTTGCTGCTGTAAACACTGCTGTATGTCCACTGTTTTGCTGCTGTAAATGCTCACTGTTTTGCTGCTGTAAGTCCACTGTTTTGCTGCTGTAAACACTGCTGTATGTCCACTGTTTTGCTGCTGTAAATGCTCACTGTTTTGCTGCTGTAAATGCTCACTGTTTTGCTGCTGTATGCTCACTGTTTTGCTGCTGTATGCCCACTGTTTTGCTGCTGTAAGACACTGCTGTATGCTCACTGTTTTGCTGTAAATAGCCACTGTAAATGATTAGTTGTAATTGATTTAGGTGCGCTTGAGAAGTAAGATACTTCGTTGCTGTTTGGTAGGCAAGCAAAGGTAAGTGTCAGGCGATGATGCCTAATGTAACTATTGACTATTGGTATAGAATTGTAACATGATGCTCCATATACCGTAAAAATATTATGTTCCATTATGATGAAAGGAAACTGCCTAAAATGTGCCTGAGGGCTATATGATTATGAGGCAAAGACGTTATGTGGCAGCATAACGCATATGAAAGGTATATATATGCATGCACCTTACATCATACCGCATTTTTACGCTTTGTGTGTGTGAAAGCATAGCATGACATGCATGTATCAAAATCATATAGGCCTTGTTTTAGAATAGTTATGTACAGGACCATGTGTTTGAGCAAGCATCATATAGGCATCCCCAAGGTACCGGGGTATGGGACACTTGGCATCAGTCCGCATAGGCCCACAGATGGAATCCACATGGAGCTCAGGTGCCAAGGGATATTTGATTCCACTGTGAAGTGCGCGCACGACGGTGCTAAAAGCGCAAAGGAAAGGCGTTATATACGCAATATATGAATATGATAAAAAGGAAGAGGAACAAGGATATGTTGAAGTGACTGTTTATGATTTTGTGCCTAGTTAATATTGTTATATTATTGGTTTTATTGCCACACTACTGGGATTATTCTCACCCCTTCGGGGCTGCTATTTTTCCAAAATGGCAGGAGGACGCAAGAGCATTTGAAGGAGTAGTATTTTGCTGTTGATTGCTGATGCGTGGATTATCAGTGTTGCTGTTTGTTTAAATGGATAACTGTAATGATTAATGTTTTGGAACTATTTTGGATGACTGTAGTCTTTATCATGATTATGTTAGCTTGAACTTTTGTGAACAATGACTATTTTGGAAAACCTTTATGAAAAGAATTTAAGTGTTGAAAATTTTTTATACGGATTTGTATGCTGCTTTGTTAGCTCATGTGACGTAACGACTCTAATTCCGCTTAGCAAACGACTCTCTTGGATGCATAACCCACAGGTCCCCTTGTAACGCCTGGCAACTTGCAAGGATTAACGACTGTCCCCACACACTAACACGAGACTTTTCAGCGTGCTTTGTCCTCACTCGCACACTTCCCGGGAAAACTTCCCAGGAGGTCACCCATCCCAGAATTGCTCCAAGTCAAGCACGCTTAACTGTGGAGTTCTTCCGATCCGGGCTACCGAAAAGTAGATGCATCTTGTTAGTATAGGTAGTACCAATTAATTCTTATAAGCCATTCCCAACTGTACTGTCCCATACCAGCACAGTCTCTGGAATCCCTCTCTTTCAGGTGTTATTCGATTCATTCATGTACCCCCGTCGCTGGAAGCCTGCCAGGAGCCGCTCCTTGTCCGTGCCCTTGCGCACCGGCGATCACTCCCCGCCCTCATCAGCGCCCGGGATGTCACACCATTGGTCTGTGGATGGTATGCTGTAGATACTTTGTGGAGGACTCTATATTTTTTCAGCAAGGAATCCATGCTCCTATTGCAAAAATGTGAGCCCTGATCACTGATAATGGCTCGAGGAATGGCAAACATGCAGAAAATATGACAACGGACAAAATCTACAACAACAGCAGAATCATTAGTTCGGGTGGCTTTTGCCTCAACCCATTTAGAAACATAATCCACAGCTAAGAGTATGTAAGCAAAACCAAAGGAAAATGGAAAGGGACCCATAAAATCAATATCCCAAACATCAAAAACCTCACAGAAAAGTATAGGATTTTGGGGCATCTCATTTCTACGGGAAATGCTACCTGCTCTCTGACAATTAGCACAAGACTTACAAAACTCATAAGTATCATGAAATAGAGAAGGCCAGAACAAACCAGAATCTAGAACCTTCCTTGCAGTTCTTTGTGGTCCAAAATGACCACCACAGGCAGATGCATGACAAAGATTCAAAACATAAAGAGTCTCACTGTCAGGCACACATCTTCTAACCACTTGGTCACTACAAAATCTCCACAAGTAGGGATCATCCCACACATAGTATTTAGACTCACTTTTCAGTTTCAAGGTCTGAGCCTTAGTGGAGTCAACAGGTAATGCACCAGCAACCAAGTAATTAACTATATCAGCAAACCAGGGGAACTTACCTTGCAGCTGTAAAAGCTGCTCATCAGGGAAATCATCCCCAATAGGTATAGGGTCAGATGGAAGAGAGGTGATGTGGCTCAGATGATCAGCAACTTGCTTTTCCGCTCCACTTCTATCCTTAATCTCAATATCAAACTCTTGGAGCAGCAACATCCACCGGATGAGTCTAGGCTTAGCATCTGCTTTCTTTAAAAGAGATTTCAAAGCTGCATGGTCAGAGAAAACAATAACCTTGGTATCTAACAGATACGACCGAAACTTATCAAGAGCAATCACTATAGCCAAGAGTTCTTTTTCAGTGGTGGTATAGTTGGATTGAGCAGAATCCAACGTCCTAGATGCATATGCAATGACATGTGGGGCCTTGTTGACCCGCTGAGCAAGAACAGCTCCAACAACATAATTTGATGCGTCGCACATCAACTCAAATGGAAGAGACCAATCAGGTGCTCGGATAATAGGACTACGATTAGGCAGCGCTTCAGATGTTCAAAAGCTGCCTTGCATGCATCACCAAACTCAAAGTCAATGTCTTTCTGGAGAAGGTTGGACAGTGGAAGAGCAACCTTACTAAAATCTTGAATGAAGCGCCTGTAAAGACCTGCGTGGCCAAGAAAAGAACGAACTTCCCTCACAGAAGCAGGGTAAGGCAAAGCAGTAATAACATCAATTTTAGCATGATCCACTTCAATACCCTTTTTTAGAGACAACATGTCCTAAAACTATCCCTGACTCAACCATGAAATGACATTTTTCAAAATTCAAAACAAGATTGGTTTGAATGCATTTGTTTAAAACTCTACCCAGATTATCCAAACATGCATCAAAAGAAGGGCCATAGACACTAAAATCATCCATAAAAACCTCCATGCAATCCTCTAACAACTCAGAAAAGATGCTTACCATGCAACGTTGAAAAGTACCTGGTGCATTGCAAAGTCCAAAGGGCATCCTCCTGTAAGCATATGTGCCAAAGGGGCATGTGAAGGTCGTCTTCTCCTGATCCTCAGGTGCAATGTGGATCTGGAAGTAGCCTGAGTATCCATCCAGAAAACAGTAGTGGGATTTACCAGCCAACCACTCCAACATCTGATCAATAAATGGAAGAGGATAATGGTCTTTGCGGGTTTCCTGGTTGAGCCTACGATAGTCTATGCAGACTCTCCAACTATTTTGAGGCTCTTGTTGTGATTAGCTCATTTTTCTAGTTGGCAATCACAGTGACTCCCGACTTCTTAGGGACCACCTGAACAAGACTAACCCACTGGCTATCAGAGATGGGGTAAATCATCCCAGCTTGCAAGAGTTTTGTTACTTCCTTCTTCACCACATCTAGAATTAGTGGGTTCAAACGCCTTTGGGGCTGTCTCACTGGTTTAGCTCCTTCTTCAAGTAGAATACGGTGCATGCACGTGGAAGGACTAATGCCAATAATGTCAGCCATTGTCCACCCAATTGCCCTCTTATTGCTTTCAGCAGGGTTAACAGTTTATCCTCCTGCTCAGGTAGAAGGTTCTTTGCCACAATGAATGGTAACTGCTCATTCTCTTCAAGGAATGCATATTTTAAATGGTCAGGCAAAACCTTCAATTCCAATTTCGGAGGCTGTTCAATGGATGGAAGAGGTGTAGTTGGTGGTGCAAATTCTGCAGAAAACAAGTCAGCAACTATGCCTGTCAACAAATTCTCAGAAATAGAATTAGGATCATCACTAATATCAGCAGGCATTTCAGATAATGCAGATTCACACTCAGAATCAGATTCATCAATCAGTGCATCATTAAAACCAGAAAGATGTGATGCTATTTCAGAACAAACAATGCACTCTTGACTATCACCACAATCACAAAAATCAGAAGCATGAGTAGATGAAAAATCAGAAAAACCAGCAAGGAATTCAGCAGAAAAATCCTCAATAACTTCATCTATCACATCAATGCAGAAAACAGAATGCTCTTCCAAAGGATATTTCATGGCATCAAATATATTAAAGTGCACAATGCTATCACCAAACTCCATGGAAAGAGTACCAGAATGAACATCTATCTTGGTCCTAGCTGTTCTCATGAAAGGCCTACCAAGTATGATTGGTGATCTATTAGTAACAGTCTCACTCTCCATTTCTAAAATGTAGAAGTCAGCGAGGAAAAATCAGATTATTAACCCTGATCAATACATCCTCAATCAAACCAGATGGGTGAATACTACTCCTATTAGCTAACGTAACCACAATACTAGTAGCACGCAAAGGACCAAGACCAAGAGACTTATAAACAGATGCAGGCATAACATTAATGGAAGCTCCTAAGTCTAGCATGCAATCATGAAAAACAGAATTGCCAATCACACAAGGAATAGTAAATGTCCCTGGATCTTGACACTTTTTAGGCATAGGCTGGATGAGTGCCGATACATTTTGACTCAGGTTAACCTGCTCATCTCCCTTCAGTCTCCTCTTGTTGGTGCACAGCTCCTTTAGAAACTTGGCATATCTCGGTATCTGCTGTATTGCATCCAGAAGAGGGATGTTCACCTCAACTTTCCGGAAGGTGTCAAGTATCTCTTTATCTTGAGCCTTTGCTAACTGCTTCTTTGACTGAGTGGCTCTCTGAGGGAAAGGCAAAGGGATATGGACATCAAATGTATCAATGCTCTGCTTCGTGGAGCTACTGTCACTTCCCTTAGATGACTCAGCAGCAATATGGTTTGGCTCTTCCATTTGCTTTCCAGACCGCGGAGTAATAGCACTCACATCTCCGCTTCCTTTTGGATTTGGAACTGTTTGGGATGGAAGGGAGCTGCCACTTGCTTGTTGATTTTGACTCATCGATGTTGCAAGTTGGCCAATCTGTGTTTATAGATTATGGATGGAAGACTCAGTCCTCTGCTGGAACTGCAGATTGTTAGTTGCCATCTGCTTCACTAAATCCTCCAAAGAAGGACCATTGCCACTAGCTTGCTGCTGCACTGGTGGCTGCTGCATTTGCTACTGCTGCATTGGTGGCTGCTGCGTTTGCTGTTGAAATATAAATTGTTGAAAATTCTGCCTCTGTTGTGAAGGTACAAATTGCTGCCTCTGCTGGAATGGTGCACTCTACTGATTCTGCTGGAATGGTGCATTTTGCTGATTCTGGCTCCATTTGAGATTTGGATGATTTTTCCAGCCAGGATTATATGTATTTGAGAAGGGATTGTTTTGCTGCTGCTGGTACTGTGACTTTATAGGAAAAACTGTTGTCCTTTTAGCAAGTGCACTAGTCATACAAGTAATAAAAATGATAAGTAAAGATCGTTCCCACGAGGAATTGTGTCAAGCACTGATTATCCACTTGTTATTGATTTGAGTCAACCGAAAAGATTTGATTTTCATGAGTTTCTTGTCACTGGAAATCTAATTGCATAAAATAAGATAAATTTAAAAACACAAAGATATGAATATAATTGGAAATAGTAGTCAGATATCAATCTCCCTCAAGTATGAATTTATGAATAATCAATTTCCATTATGACTTCTCTATCATGTGATGTTATTCAACCTTTTACTTATAATCAAGATGTAATGTCTTACTACCTTGATGGGTACATTAATCAGAAACCCCAATGTCTTGGTGATTCCTTTCATAATACTTGCATTAATTACTAAGGTCTTAAGATTACATTAATATTATAGCATCAATGTCTTGACTACTATAATACAAATAATGAAGTTGTCAACATTAAAACAATGCAAACATGTCTGTTCTACATCATTTCATAAACAAGAATAATGGATCAAGACAACTTCATACAAATCACATAATAGGAAAACATAACTTTACATTAATTATTCATGAATACACACTTGAGTTCCATTGAATCAGACTACAAAGGACTCTACTCAGACATAAAGAAATTAAATACAAGAGAAGAAGAAAGAACAAACTCCATTGTCATGGTAGTGAATCTTCAATTTTCAATTGCAATGCTACACTACTCCTAAGAATTATTGTTAAAAAGAAAAGAATTCAGATCCTAAGATCTGATATGAAAGGAGAGAGTGGACAATGAGAGAGAGAAATCTATCTAGTATTTTTCAGGCCTTTTGCCTTTTATAGTGTTACAAATCTGCTGAGAAAATAATGTGAACGCTAAAACGGTCATAACTGGGCGTTTTAGCGTTCATCTTGATGCGTGGCCAACTGCTTTTAACTGACTTGGGCGCTAAAATGGTCTGAATGAGCGTTTTAGCATCCATGGCTGATAACCTCCCAACTGCTTTCAACTGACTTCAACGCTAAAACGCTTGATTCGAACATTTTAGCGTTTCAGAACAGAGAGGAATTGCACATTAGAGCGCTAAAACGCTCAGTATAAGCGTTTTAGTGCTGAGCTCCAGAGGCTTCCAATCCTGATTTGCAGCAGCGCACTAAAACGGTCTGTGTGGACGTTTTAGCGCTCAGCACCAGTAACTTCCTTCTTCAAACTGCAGCAGCGCGCTAAAACGGTCTGTGTGGCCGTTTTAGCGCTCAACACTTGGGCAATTTTCTCCTCCATAATCTTCTTCCTTCTTTTGATGCTTTTTGGGCTTCCTTTCCCTACAAGACAATGTAGATTTTCACAAAGCTCTCAGAACTTGTAACTCAGGAAATATTAAGGCATTAACCTCCTTATTCAACCAATTATTCATACAAATTACTCCTAATTTGTGCTGAAAAACCTGATGAACCAGGGGTTTATCAAAATTCCCAGATTTGGACATTACTGTCCTCAGTAATGCCCTTACAACAAAGAGGAATTTCAGATTCTTACAAATGAAACTCATGAGGATAGACTGACTTCCACAAAGGATCACATTGATACAACTTACAACCATGCAATCTTTTGTTTCTCATGACTTGCACAACATCCTATATGCTTTTCAACAGATTAGTACATATGACATACAGAGACTTTCAAACAACACACCCACTCACTAGGATCTTCTCAAAAATTGTGAGAATTTAACTCTCATACACACTAGTGTTTAGGGATTAATATGTCACTCATTCTTCACTGCACTCAAACTTCCATAGGCTTGCCCCTATTCTCATTGTTCATGGCATAAATGATCTGTAAGGTAGATCAAAAAGGTCTTAACATGGTTGGCAATGAGGCTTGGTGTATGGCTTGACTAGACTTAAGGCTTCCTGTGGCAGGAAAAGTTCAGATCAAATGAATCAGATTTAGATAAGCGGGAATCACATATTTGTCATTTCCTTCCTAATTCCCCAATCTTTCTTCCTTTTCATTCTTTGACTTTCTTCCTCCTTTCCTTCCAGACACTTTGTGTCTTTTACAAAAAATTTCTTTCTGTCCTTTTTCTTTCAGACACTTTGTGTCTTTTACCATTTCACTTTACCTCCTCCAAAACTTAAACACTTTGTGTTCTACAACCCTTTTTTTTCATGTTTCAAACATCTCTTTCATTCACTTATTGCCAAGATACCTTACTTCCCACAAAACACTCCACCCCTTATCACTTATCTGAACTTTTTAGTCTAAAGGAATGGATGTGAGAGTACATTAACAACAGATTAGGCTCAAAGGTTCATGCAACAGGAACTTAAGGTTTGATCATTTGACTTTCTGGTCCAAGAAGAAAAAATTCCTCTACCTTATGCATCATTAACCATTTCAAACAAGAAACAAGGCAAGTTCTAGAGTTACTCATGCAGTGAAATGCTCTCTGAACAAAAATTTCTGTATAGGCTCAATTTCCTCACAGTTCAGAGTGCATGCTTGACTTCCTCTCTATGCATCACAACTATTCTCTCTACTCTTACACATTGAATGAATCATGCAAACATTTCATTTCTCAACATGCAAGGCATAAGATTGTATCCTAAATTTGATCAATCATCTAAAACTCTGATCAATCAAATCCTCATGACATTTCATAAAAGAAACGAAAGTTTTTTAACCTAATTCTAGATTCTAGACTACACTAACATCTAACTACACTAAAAATTACTCACACTAAGAAAAACTAAAGAGAAACTTAAAGAAAAGAGATTGAGATGTTCCCTGTTTTGGCTCATCCACTCGTGTGACCTCTCCTATCACACCCACAATTCCCAGATTTAAACGTTGTTGTCCCCAGCAACTAATTTAAATCTAAAACAGCAGTGGATCACTGAAACACATTCACATACAGTTAATATCATCAGTACTATCAGAAATGTGAATCTACAAACAGTGAAATCTCAATGTACTGTAAAAGCTTACAAAATAACCAACAAAATAAGTGTTCCAACAAAGTAACCAGAAATTGAAAAAGCAAAATAAAGTAGCAGGAGGAAAACTGCAAATCATGACTCCATAAAAGATGCAGTCGCCTCATCATCAGAGTCAAAAGGGTCGCCTGGGTCAGACTGCGGGAGCGGTGTATAATCTGTCGGTGCAGCACCTGTACTGGTCGCAGCACCTGTACTGGTCCCTGATCCTGGACTAATCCTGACTGATGGTCCAGCACCATCCTGACTCCCAGGAACTGGCTCTACACCCGGGACCTGAACATCATCATCATCATCAGAGGACTCGCTGTCATCACGCATATGGGCGGCAGCTGCTACCTCTAAAGCATCCTCCTCTTCAGAATGAGGGTACACAGCAGGCTGAAAAGTAGACGTTTCAAGTCCCTGGGCCTCACATATGTCGTTCAGCATCTTAATGACATGTGTCTGGAATGACTGCTGACCTGCCTGCATAAATTTGAGGCGACGACGTAAGTGACCCATACGTGTATCTCCATTTCTCAACCACTGTTCCCCTGATCTGATTCTGTCTTCAAAGTCCAAATCCTCTGATTTCTCTCCTTGCTTCCTCCCCGGTGTCAATCCCTTGGGACCTTCTCCTCCAATTCTCAACTGATCCCTAATCAGCTTGGCATCAATTTTGGGGTGCAATTTGACTTGCACTCCATTATCAGTAATATCAACTCCAGCTTTTTGGCACAACAGCTGAATCAGAGAGCAATGGCCCAGAGAGAATGTACTGGTGTCAGAATGAGCCATATCATAAATACTATCTTGAAGAAGGGTAGACAACTCTACTTTCCCCTTGTTCATGATAGTAGGAATCAAAACTGACCGCATCAAATTCACCTCCGCCTGATTAGATGACGGCATGATATTAGAGACAACAAAATGGAACCAGACTCTTGCCTCTCCATTTAACTGCCTCAACCACAGCAGTTTGGGGTTGACCCCATCCTTTGTCATCTCCCATTTCTCCCCCGGTTTTGCAATTGTGTTCAAAATGGGCTCAGCTGCTCCCAATTTAGTCCATCCCTCAAAATTAGGATCTCTCCTTCTGGGTGGAACATCAATCTTCCGCCAATTTCAGCGGAAGTCACAAGTCAAGGCTTGAGTAGTGTCACTGCCTCTTATCTTCAGCAGCTTCTGTATTGTGTAGGCATCATATTTTACCTGTTTACCCCTCACCCAACTTGTGAAGGTCCTTTGCCCTCCTTGATCTCCATTATAAGCATTGGCAAAGAACTCCCGGGCTATAGCCGGGCTGCTGTTCACCAAAATCTCCCCAAAAGTAATCCATTCCTGTCCTCTCAGTTGAGACTGGGAATCTGGGTATTCATCCTGGTCCAAGATAAATTGGCGTTCTCGGACGAATGGCCTATGGGATGTTCTCTTATTGAACCTATCTTCATGTTCGGCACTTCGCCAGAAGTGCTCATCATATGCAGGAGGTGGTGGTGCTGTAGTTTTGGCCCCTCGTGACCTCTTTTTGTTCTGTTTCTTTTGTGGTGAAGACGACATATCTGGTACAACAAAGGAAAAGTCCGTGATGTAATGAACAATATGGCATAAAATTCCCAAATTTAAATGAAGAACATGATGCAACTAATCCCTCATTACCCCAGTGACATCCCCCTTAATTCCCAGAATCAAGTGAAAATCATATTTTGCAGCAGGGGCTGGGCGCTAAAACGGTCACATGGAGCGTTTTAGCGGCCTAGCCACAATCCTGGTTTACACTGTCCGAGCGCTAAAATGTTGAAAACCAGCGTTTTAGCGCCCTGACTGTTCTAAGTCAGGCATTTCAACAAACACCTTTGTGTGTGTGTGCAAGGGTTGAGCGCTAAAACGGTCACTGGGAGCGTTTTAGCGGTCTGGCCGTAATCCTGTGGTGTCCAGTCTGAGCGCTAAAACTTTGAGAACCAGCGTTTTAGCGCCCTGACTATCCTGAGTCAGGCATTTTTGCAAACACCTTGGGCATGTGTGCAAGCATTCAACATTGTAGTTCATTTTACAGCCCCACAAACCCAGAATTAACATGCAATCAGCCTCCCCAATCAACATACAACACACAACATATATATAAATATGCTAAAAATCATGATAAAGCAAAATGAAAATAATATAAGAAAAAATTAAAACCCTAACAAACCTAGCAACCTTCACATTTTCACTCCAAGAATTTGATTATAAAAAGATGAAAGATGGTTCATACCTTGTGTAGTGAGATGAACGGCTGAGAGTGAAGTGTGTAAAATTATGCAGAGAGTGTGTGTGTAGAATGAGAGAAGAAGAAGAGTAATATAAGAAATGAGGGAAAAGAACCGTGCATTTGAATTTTAAGTGACTCGGTGCTAAAACATTGAGATGTCACCGTTTTAGCGCCCAAGACCAGATAAGTTACACACACGTGGTGTGCAACTCCGCGCTAAAATGGTCATAATGAACGTTTTAGCGCTCCAAGTCAGAGAGCATTTCATGAAAGTAAACTGGCCTTTGAAGGCAGATGCATGTAAGGTGTAAAACAAAAATTTTACTGCGGAACATACATGCACACATAGGTTCATGCTTTAAGACAGCATGATGTTACCTTGTTTTTGGCCTGATCAGTCAGGGAGATCAGATGTCAGGCTTGAAGGGCTCAAACCCTCTAATGGTGATCCACACCACCGTTCGTCAATGATGCAAGAGCCCTTTCTTGAAAGCCACCAGATGAACACCACAGTGAGGCTTGTTATGCGCACAAGTGGTGAAGGTGGAGGCTAGGTATTCTGTTTGGAAAGGTGTAGTGAACTACCCTACAGAATGGTGCATAGATGGAGGAGTGTTGGCTAGGTTTTCACAAAACCCTAAGGTGAGGAACAAGTTTTATGCGCACACTTGGAGAGGAGGAGGGATTTAAATCATTCAAAATGAAAACAAAATTTCAAAACCATTTGAAATTTGCGCATGGATTAGGGAGGATAAGGTGGAGCTGTTGCAAAACCAATTTTGCCAACAACCTCCAATCTTATACACATGAAATTAAGTTCAAAATAATTTAAACATAAATTCATAAACTATCATATAGTATATACTTTTCATGCGCATAATTCAGCCCTAGAAAGGGTTCAAATATATTGAGTAGTTACATTCAAAATTTGAATCAACTCACCCACTGATTCCCTCAACCACCAAATCTGAATGGAGCTTTGTTTTAAGTGATAAGATGTCATCCTTATCACTTAAACTTGCGCACCAAACAGCCAAGGAAGTGCTCCAAAGATGCTTCTTGATCCAAGGAATATGCTCCAATAAGATCCTGTCTTATCCTTTTGTTATGAAACAACTTTTCAAAACCAATTCAAATTCGAATTCAAACACTTGAATTCAAAAGTTCAAACATTCAAATTCAAAATTCAAAATTTCAAATTTCAAATTCAAAATTCGAATTTCAAAATTCAAATCCAAATTCAAATTTCAAAATTCAAATTTCAAATTTCAAATTTCAAATTCAAAATTCGAATTTCGAAATTCAAATTCTAAATTCAAATTTCCAAATTCAAATTTCAAATTCAAAATTCGAAATTCAAATATTTGATTATTAATTTAACTAATTAAATTAATTAGTAATGGCTTGGACTATCCAAGCCCATTACTAAACTTCATGCACCACCCACCCATTTAGGTGGGCTTCCAAAGAGCTTCTTGGGCTAACAACCATTATTAGGCCCAATACCTTTAAAGCTAGTCCATCATGACTACAAGGTGTTAGTGTGTGACCCATTAGGGCCAACTTAGCTTCTGACATAACTGGGCTTGGGCCCAACAAGCCCACAACCCAATTAATGACAACACAGAGCACTAGCAATGCTTTGTTGACCCAAAACTAGTCAGATTAATGACTTGATCATCCTATTGCACATATTTGGTTACCGTATGTATTTCCCTTCGTCTCGGTTATCTTCCCATTAACCTAGGGTAAGGAAATGTATCAACCCTTGCGGTTTAGGGTAAGCTTTATTCGAAATAGGGAATCTTCAATTTACTGACTCTAAAGGCAGATCATCTCATGATCTCTTTTACTATGCATAGATTCCCGAGTCCCTGTAAATGTCATCCCGATTTCTCCGGCTTACAGATAACCTAACCTCTCACAGAGATTTGACGAATTCCTTCAGCTTATTACCCTAGCCCTGTGCCCTTTAAGGACACGCCCAAGAGTATACCTATGAGTCTCCATGTTTCAGGCACACGAGGCATACAATCAAAACATGCCTTCAAGAACACAGTCTAGGTAATAACTTCTGGTCTAAGGAAAGACATACCCAAACATAAAGAGATTACTCTAATGACACTATCTGTGAGATTTCCTCATAGAGTCTCTTTTGGGTCTGTTCAGTACGAGCTATACTCTTATAGGTCCACCCACGACTTTAGCTAAGATATCTCCATATCTGCAGCTCATGAGGTCTTTACCTTGTATTCATATACAAGTAGATAAGCCGTACTAGTCTTTACTCGAGATCACTGATCCCCAAACTCAGTGTCTCTAGACTAGGAACATATAATTAGGAATAGACATGCAATATCCTTGAATCCTCATGATCGTGATCTCATCACAGATACTCAAGAGATACCTGTTATATTCCAAGGGGTTTATCCAGTTCGTTCATATAATATTAACAGTAATATCGAGACACAATATGAAACTGAATAAATAGTGCTTTCATTTATTTGCGACAAACAAAGTTCTACATCTAGTGTCCTTTATTTAATCAAAAGATTGTCTCTAGGACACCCATATGCTAACAAGCTCCCACTTGGCCTAGAGCCAATCAGACCTAAGTCGTATGCCCAAAGCCTCATAATGACTATCATGTTTTCTCTGAGAAACAGCCTTTGTCAGAGAATCGGCCAGGTTATCGTCTGTGGGAACATAATCCATTTTTACATCATTCCTATCAATGATTTCTCTAATCAAATGATATCTGCGGAGCACGTGTTTAGATCTTTGATGAGACCTAGGTTCCTTTGACTGCGCAATGGCTCCTGTGTTGTCGCAAAGCAACTGCATGGGCTCATCCACGCTTGGAACCACCCTTAGTTCATTTACGAACTTCTTGATCCACACTGCCTCCTTAGCTGCTTCTGAAGCAGCTATGTATTCAGCCTCTGTCGTTGAATCTGCTGTTGTCTCCTGCTTGGAACTTTTCCAAGACAGTGCCCCACCATTTAAGGTGAATACGAATCCTGACTGTGACTTGCAGTCATCTTTGTCACTCTGAAAGCTGGCATCAGTGAACCCTTTCACTGTTAACTCATTAACCCCACCATAGGCCAGAAACGCATCCTTAGTTCTTCTTAAGTATTTAAGGATGGTTTTGACTGCCGTCCAGTGATCCTCTCCATGGTCTAACTGGTATCTGCTCGTAATGCTTAAAGCATATGAGACATCTGGTCTCGTGCATATCATGACATACATGATGGATCCAATAGCCGAAGCATATGGAATTCCACTCATGCGATCCTTCTCAGGCTGTGACTTAGGACACATAGCCCTTGATAGGTGTACCCCATGACTGACAGGAAGAAAACCCCTTTTCAACCCTTCCATGCTAAACCTCTTTAGCATCTTGTCAATGTACGTGGATTGAGATAAACCCAGCAGCCTCTTGGATCTATCTCTATAGATCTTTATACCAAGTATAAAGGCTGTCTCTCCCAAATCCTTCATGGTAAAGTTTTCTGAAAGCCACTCTTTCGTTATTTTTAATGTGGGGATGTCACTTCCTATTAGCAATATGTCATCTTCATAAAGCACTAGGAAGACGACATTACTCCCACTAACTTTTCTGAAAACACAAGGTTCATCCTCGTTCTTGATAAAACCGTTACTCTTAACGACTTCATCAAAACGTATATTCCAACTCCTTGATGCTTGCTTTAGCCCATATATTGACCTTTGTAGTTTGCATACCATATGCTCCTGATCTTTGTTTTCAAAGCCTTCAGGTTGTGTCATGTACACTTCCTCCTTCAAGAACCCATTCAAGAAGGCGGTCTTGACATCCATTTGCCAAATTTCATAGTCGTGGTATGCTGCTATTGCAAGCATGATCCTAATAGATTTGATCATGGCAACTGGTGAGAAAGTTTCATCATAGTCAACTCCTTGTCTTTGACGATACCCTTTCGCCACCAACCTAGATTTGTAGGTCTGAACGTTGCCATCTGCATCAGTCTTTCTTTTAAAGACCTATTTATTACCGATAGGAACTATTCCTTGCGGTTTAGGAACCAAGGTCCATACCTTGTTCTGATACATCGAATCCATTTCAGATTCCATGGCTTCAAGCCATCTTGAGGAGTCAACATCTTTGACCGCCTCCTCGTAGTTACTTGGTTCATCATCCTCAACAGTTTGCTGATTTTCAATCACAAACCTGTACCTTTCAGGTGGACGGATGACCCTCGTAGATCTACGGAGTTGTGTGTTTACTTCTCCATTGGAGAACGTCGCCTGCGGAGCAGACTCGGGTTCCTCAATCTGTTCTTGTGGATCTTGCACTTCTTCAAGATCAATCTTACTCCCACTGCCTCCTTGAGAGATCAATTCCTTCTCAAGGAACTCAACATTCTTTGACACAAACACTTTGTGTTCTTCCATGGAGTAGAAGTAGTATCCCTTAGTACCTTTAGGATACCCCACAAATAGACATTTAGTACTCTTAGCACTAAGCTTGTCTGATGTCAACACTTTGACATAAGCTGGCGATCCCCATACCCTGAGGTAGCTCAGGTTGGGTCTCTTACCACCCCATATCTCATATGGTGTGGTCTGAATAGATTTAGACGGTGCCCTATTTAGAAGGTATGCCGCTGTGTCTAAGGCATATCCCCTAAACGATTTTGGAAGTTGAGTCTCACTCATCATAGACCTAACCATGTCTAACAAGGTCCTGTTTCTCCTTTCGGAGACACCGTTTTGGTGTGGTGTGTAAGGAGCGGTAAATTGTGAGAGAATTCCATTTTCTCTCAGATAACCCTGAAACTCGTGGCTCAAATATTCACCACCACGATCTGATCGTAATGTCTTAATCATCTTGCCACGTTGTTTCTCCACTTCATTCCTAAACTCTTTGAACTTTTCAAACGCTTCAGATTTATATCTCATTAGGTATATATACCCAAATCTTGATTTGTCATCTGTAAAGGTAATGAAATAAGAATATCCACCTCTAGCCTCAATAGACATTGGGCCACATACATCAGTATGAATGAGTTCAATAACTCACTAGCCCTATGACTCTCAAGCCCTTTGGGCTTTTGTTGAATCATTTTCCCAGCTAGACAAGATTCACATTGTCCATAGGATTCCAAATCCATGGAGTCCAGGTATCTATCTCTATGCATCCTAGACAATCTTGTTTCATTTATGTGCCCTAGTCTACAGTGCCAAAGATAAGATTGATTATCCGTCCTAGGTCGTTTCACATCTATATTGAGCACTTCATTTCCCATTTCCAACATATACAATCCATTTATTAAAGAATCAGTACCATAAACCATATCATTCAAAATGATAGAAAAAGTACCATCCCTAATACTGAAAGTATAACCATCTTGTTCTAAACAAGAAATTGAAATAATGTTTCTAGAAATATGCGGAACATAAAGACAATTATTCAAATGCAATAAAAGGCCCATAGGCAAAATAAGGTCAGCATCTCCAACTGAATGAGCAGCAACTCTTGCTCCATTACCAACGCGGAGATCCACCTCGTTTCTATCCAATCTCATTGGGCTCCTAAGTACCTGCAACATATTGCAGATATGAGAACAGCATCCGGTATCCAATACCCATGAGGATGGATTAGCATAAGAATAATTTATCTCAATCATGAAAATACCTGAGGCAGAAGCATCACTATGCTTCTTGTCCTTCACATTGTTCAGGTAGTCTGGACAATTCCTCTTCCAGTGGCCTTTCTTGCCACAATGGAAGCACTCAGCATCACCCTTGTCCTTAGGTGCCTTCTTACCCTTCTTCTTGCCCTTCTTCTTCTTGGATTTTCCTTTGGGCTTAAGGGGGTCACCTTTTGCAGGCTCCTTACCCTTTCCCTTGGCCTTGCTAGGCCCACCAATCAAAAGAGCCTGTGTCCTATCCTTCTTGATAGACACTTCAGCTGTTGTTAACATGCTTAACAACTCAGGCAAGCTCACTTGCATCCCATGCATATTGTAATTCATGATGAATTGACTGAAGGAAGGTGGAAGTGAGGTGAGGACTAAGTCATTACTTAGCTCGGCATCCATGATGAAGCCTAGGTTTCCTAGCTTTTCAATCAGCCCGATCATCTTGAGAACATGGCTGGCAACAGACATGCTCTCAGTCATCCTACAAGAGAACAGTTCTCTTGAGGCCTCATACCTCTCATGCCTGCCTTTAATATCATACAACTCCTTGAGATATAAAATAATAGAGGGAGCATCCATATGCTCATGTTGCTTTTGCAGTTCAGGCGACATGGATGCCAACATGATGCATACTGCCATCACATTGTCATCCAAGTGCTGTTGGTGGGTTACGAAATCAAATTCCGCAAACCCTTCTTCCCCTTCCCGTGGAGCTACGGGTATTATAGCATCTAAAACGTAGGCAATCTTTCCGGCCCTTAGAACTATTCTTAGGTTCCGATACCAGTCCATAAAATTTGAACCGGTCAGTTTATTCGTATCGAGTATTGAACGCAGTGACAGTGGATTAGTCATACTATAAGCTGAAAAGGATGTAAAGATAGTTTTAGTTAATATACGGTTATGTAGTTAAAAGCAAATTATTAAAGACTTGAAATAATTTGCCACTCCCACTATTTTATCTAAGTCAATGACCCTTCCTTTTGACTTAGGGTTAATCTACTTTAGATTTTACCTTAGTGGGATTAAGAGTGCGATTATTTATTTTAATCTCCGTCTGAGACCGCAAGATTAATTTAAATAATGGGTTGATCTTTATCAACAGTATCTCATACCCTCTCTTAACATTAGGTTGACAACTCTTTGTCACTTAGTGGTGCATCTCATGCAACCAACCTAGCACCATTACCCTAAGCACATAAGTCCGGCTGTGTCTGCAACTTATGTCTTAGTTAAGCATTAAACCAGCACCCTAAGTGTCTTACACTTCAAACACTACTCTAGCTCAACGAAATAGTGGGTCCCAACTGAGTTGTGGAGCACTACTATGTAGAAGAGTTTTGAGTAGCATTGGTGGTGGGAGGTAATCATATGCTTAATTATTTATTACTTTTAAGGGTTCCTTTTATTTTAGGGTTAATTAGGTCCCATCAAACGCATATTGTAAGTTATCATGGTAGTCGTTACCTATGTCAAACATCTATCGGTATACACTAGTCGCTATTGGACAAACATAATAACCATACAAAACGTGGTTTGCCCAATTCATGCATACTAGACGTTCTAATCATACATGCATATAAACAGTTTATATTGAGATGGCCATGGTGCTCGCGCTTTTGTCCTTTTTGCTTCTTTAAGCAACGGCCGCTTGTCGTCTATACGCCACTAGCCTATTTCTCTAATTACAAATAATTAAAGAAACTCCATAACATTTTGGAGGGACAAAAATACAAAATTTAAATTACAAATACACTTGTAAATTAAAAGGCGCGATTACACATTAATTTTAAAATTCAAAATTCAAATCCGGGCACCTTGACCATCCCCTTCCTGTTTGTACCTGAAAAGTTCAAAACTTGCAAACGCAAACATTATATTATCACATAATATTTTCACATGTATTTTGACATTTAACATTTAAACATCAAAATAACATCAAGATTCATAATCTTAAATTTCTCATTGGCCGAATTTAAAAAAACAATTTTAATTCAAATTTTGTTAATTCTTTCTTAAAGAAAACAAAATTAAACCATGCATGTAGCCATAAACCCCTTCATGGCCGAATCATATAGGTGACTATATGATAAATTTTGTCACAAAATTTCATGCATATAAACATGACACAATTCATGGAGAAAAATAAGAAATCATTCAAGGTACTCTTAGTACCCTCCATGGTCGAATCTACCCTTTCAAAAAGGGTGTTCCATTTAAAACTTTAATAAAGAAAAAGAAACTAAACCATGATGCATAATATTTTATGAACATAGAATCAAATTTACATGTTCATAAAAACAAAAACTTTAACACTTTAAAGGATTTGTGATTCAAAATCCATATGCAGAATTTAAACTTTAACCCTTTAAAGATTTTTGACCGTGAAAAACTCCTTTCACAAACAAGGTACCATCACCCAGTCGATGGTAAAGCAACCGGGCTCTGATACCACTTGAAAGTAAACTGGCCTTTGAAGGCCGATGCATGTAAGGTGTAAAACAAAAATTTTACTGCGGAACATACATGCACACATAGGTTCATGCTTTAAGACAGCATGATTTTACCTTGTTTTTGGCCTGATCAGTCAGGGAGATCAGATGTCAGGCTTGAAGGGTTCAAACCCTCCAATGGTGATCCACACCACCGTTCGTCAATGATGCAAGAACCCTTTCTTGAAAGCCACCAGATGAACACCACAGTGAGGCTTGCTATGCGCACTAGTGGTGAAGGTGGAGGCTAGGTATTCTGTTTGGAAAGGTGTAGTGAACTACCCTACAGAATGGTGCATAGATGGAGGAGAGTTGGCTAGGTTTTCACAAAACCCTAAGGTGAGGAACAAGTGTTATGCACACACTTGGAGAGGAGGAGGGATTTAAATCATTCAAAATGAAAACAAAATTTCAAAACCATTTGAAATTTGCGCATGGATTAGGGAGGATAAGGTGGAGCTGTTGCAAAACCAATTTTGCCAACAACCTCCAATCTTATCCACATGAAATTAAGTTCAAAATAATTTAAACATAAATTCATAAACTATCATATAGTATATACTTTTCATGCGCATAATTCAGCCCTAGAAAGGGTCCAAATATATTGAGTAGTTACATTCAAAATTTGAATCAACTCACCCAAATGATTCCCTTAACCACCAAATCTGAATGGAGTCTTGTTTTAAGTGATAAGATGTCATTCTTATCACTTAAACTTGCGCACCAAACAGCCAAGGAAGTGCTCCAAAAATGCTTCTTGGTCCAAGGAATATGCTCCAATAAGATCTTGTCTTATCCTTTTGTTATGAAACAACTTTTCAAAACCAATTCAAATTCGAATTCAAACACTTGAATTCAAATGTTCAAACATTCAAATTCAAAATTCAAAATTCAAAATTCAAAATTTCAAATTTCAAATTCAAAATTCGAATTTCAAAATTCAAATCCAAATTCAAATTTCAAAATTCAAATTTCAAATTTCAAATTTCACCCTTCGTCTCGGTTATCTTCCCATTAACCTAGGGTAAGGAAATGTATCAACTCCTGCGGTTTAGGGTAAGCTTTATTCGAAATAGGGAATCTTCAATTTACTGACTCTAAAGGCAGATCATCTCATGATATCTTTTACTATGCATAGATTCCCGAGTCCCTGTAAATGTCATCCCGATTTCTCCGGTTTACAGATAACCTAACCTCTCACAGAGATTTGACGAATTCCTTCAGCTTATTACCCTAGCCCTGTGCCCTTTAAGGACATGCCCAACAGTATACCTATGAGTCTCCATGTTTCAGGCAGACGAGGCATACAATCAAAACATGCCTTCAAGAACACAGTCTAGGTAATAACTTCTGATCTAAGGAAAGACATACCCAAACTTAAAGAGATTACTCTAATGACACTATCTGTGAGATTTCCTCATAGAGTCTCTTTTGGGTCTGTTCAGTACGAGCTATACTCTTATAGGTCCACCCACGACTTTAGCTAAGATATCTCCATATCTGCAGCTCATGAGGTATTTACCTTGTATTCATATACAAGTAGATAAGTCGTACTAGTCTTTACTCGAGATCACTGATCCCCAAACTCAGTGTCTCTAGACTAGGAACATATAATTAGGAATAGACATGCAATATCCTTGAATCCTCATGATCGTGATCTCATCACAGATACTCAAGAGATACCTGTTCTATTCCAAGGGGTTTATCCAGTTCGTTCATATAATATTAGCAGTAATATCGAGACACAATATGAAACTGAATAAATAGTGCTTTCATTTATTTGCGACAAACAAAGTTCTGCATCTAGTGTCCTTTATTTAATCAAAAGATTGTCTCTAGGACACCCATATGCTAAGATTTCACTTATTTCATTTGTAGAGTGCTAAAGCGTTCAGTTTGAACGTTTTAGCGCTCCAAGTCAGAGAGCTCTGATTCTCAAAAGCCTTGTAGAGCACTAAAGCGTTCAATTCGAACGTTTTAGCGGTACAAGTCAGAGAGTTAACCTTTCGGATTCCTTGTTGAGCGCTAAAGCGTTCATTTTGAACGTTTTAGCGGTTCAAGTCAGAGAGCTCCCACTTAATGCATTCACCAGGACACTAAAACGGCCATATTGAACGTTTTAGCGGCCAGCACTTGTAAAAAATTTTCTTTTCTCTCAGTATTCCCTCTTCTCTTCTTTCCACAAAATCTAATAATAATAATAAATACCTGTTACAGTGGGTTGCCTCCCACTCAGCGCGTGTTTAACGTAGCGAGCCTGACGAGTATGAATTAACTTACCTCTAACAAGGCAACTGAAATCAGTTGCCTATCCACAGCAGATCCAATGTAAAGTTTTAACCTCTGACCATTTACAGTGAATCTTTGGTCAGAGTCATGAGAACAGATTTCAACTGAGCCATAAGGCTTCATGCTTTTTACCACAAACGGTCCAGACCAACGGGACCTCAACTTGCCTGGAAATAACCTTAACCTGGAGTTGAACAATAACACCTGGTCCCCTTCTTTGAAGTCCCTAGGTGTCTGTACCAAAAAAAAAAAAAAAGTCCCTAGGTGTGATCTTTCTATCATGCCACAATTTAGTTTTTTCTTTATACAGGCTTGCACTTTCATACGCTTGCAGGCGGAACTCATCTAATTCATCCAATTGCAGCAACCTTTTTTCACCTGCTGCCTTGGAATCAAAGTTTAAAAGCTTGACTGCCCACAATGCTCTATGCTCCAACCCAACAGGCAGATGGCATGCTTTCCCAAACAACAATTGGAATGGAGACATTCCAATTGGAGTTTTAAATGTTGTCCTGTAAGCCCACAAGGTGTCATCAAGCTTTTTGGACCATGTTGTCCTGGCATTCCCAACAGTTTTCTCCAATATTCTCTTCAGTTCCCTGTTGGAAATTTCCACTTGACCACAAGTTTGTGGATGGTATGGAGTGCTTATCTTGTGTCTAACCCCATATTTTGCAAGAGCATATTCAACCCACCTGTTATCAAAATGAGTGCCCCCATCATTGATGATGGCTCTTGGAATTCCAAATCTGGCAAATATATTCTTCCTCATGAAAGCAATTACAACCCTTGAATCATTTGTTGGAGTGGCTATGGCTTCTACCCATTTAGAGACATAGTCTACTGCCACCAGGATATACTTGTTAGAGTAGGATGATGGAAAAGGTCCCATAAAATCCATACCCCAAACATCAAAAACTTCCACCTCCAGAATGTTGTTTAATGGCATTTCGTGTTTTCTGGAGATGTTCCCGGTTCTTTGGCAATTGTCATATGCCTCCACATATTTTCTAGCATCCTTATACAAAGTAGGCCAGTAAAAACCACTCATCAGAACCTTGGCTGCAGTCCTTTCTCCTGCAAAGTGACCACCATAAGCTGAACCATGGCAGTGCCATAAAACCCCCTTTTGTTCTTGCTCTGGAATACATCTCCTTATGACTCCATCAGAACATCTATAAAAGAGATATGGTTCATCCCAGATGTATCTCTTCAAATCGTGCAAAAACTTTTTTCTCTGCTGATAAGTGAAATCCTTTGGCATGGCTCCAGCAGCTCTAAAGTTGGCAAAATCAGCAAACCATGGTGGAGTGTCAACAGACAAAACTTTATCATGCACCATCTGTGCAATAGTACTAATGGCCAGCACTTGTTCATCAGGAAACTCCTCTCTAATCACTACCTCTGGACCTTCCTGTAAATCTGTCACAGTGATCCGTGATAGATGATCAGCAACCAAGTTCTCCACTCCTTTCTTGTCCCTTATCTCTACTTCAAATTCCTGCAAAAGTAGCATCCACCGGAGCAACCTTGGTTTGGCATCCTGTTTGGCTAACAAGTACTTCAATGCTGCATGGTCAGTATAAACAATAACTTTGGACCCTAGCAGATATGACCGGAATTTATCAAATGCATATACTATAGCCAATAATTCCTTTTCCGTTGTTGCATAATTCTTTTGTGCTTCATTCAGAATTTTACTGGCATAGTATATAACATGCAATAATTTATCTTTCCTTTGACCTAGTACCACTCCCACAGCAAAATCACTGGCATCACACATAAGTTCAAAAGGTAATGAAAAATCAGGTGCCATGATTAAGGGTGCAGTTATTAATTTGTCCTTCAACACATCAAATGCATGCAAGAAATCATCAGTAAATAGGAATTCTTGATCTTTTGCTAAAAGCTTGCACAATGGTTTTGCTATTTTGGAAAAATCTTTTATAAAACGGCGGTAAAAACCTGCATGTCCTAGAAAACTTCTAACACCTTTCACATTTATGGGAGGAGGTAGTTTTTCAATGACAGAAATTTTGGCTTTGTCTACTTCAATGCCTCTGCTAGACACTTTGTGTCCCAAAACAATACCCTCCGTCACCATGAAGTGACATTTTTCCCAATTAAGCACAAGATTACAATCTTGGCATCTTTTCAAAACACTGTCTAAGTTTTCCAAGCATGCATCAAATGTAGGACCAAAAACAGAGAAATCATCCATGAATATCTCAATACATATTTCTACCATATCAGAAAATATGGAAAGCATGCACCTTTGAAATGTTGCCGGTGCATTGCACAAACCAAAAGGCATTCTCCGATATGCAAAGATTCTATAGGGGGCAAGTAAATGCAGTCTTCTCTTGGTCTTCTGGAGCCACAGCTATCTGATTATACCCTGAGTATCCATCCAGAAAATAGTAGAAAGCATGTCCTGTTAATCTCTCCAACATTTGGTCAAAAAATGGAATAGGAAAATGATCCTTCCTTGTTGCTTTATTTAGTCTCCGGTAGTCAACACACATCCTCCAGCCAGTTACTGTCCTTGTGGGAATCAGTTCATTATTCTCATTTTTCACCACAGTCATCTCTCCTTTCTTGGGAACTGTTTGAACTGGACTCACCCAAGCACTATCTGAAATGGGATAAATCATTCCAGCATCAAGTAACTTCACCACTTCCTTCCTCACCACCTCTTTCAAAGTGGGATTAAGTCTCCTCTGTGGTTGCCTTACTGGTTTGACTTCCTCCTCCATCAATATTTTGTGGGTGCAGAATGAAGGGTTGATGCCCTTAAGATCAGAAAATGACCAACCCATGGCTGTCTTGTTCTTCTTAAGAACCTCCACCAACTTCATCTCCTCCCTCTCAGATAATGATGCATTAATAATGGCTGGATATGTTTGATCATCCCCTAGGAACACATATTTCAGATTTGATGGTAATTCTTTTAACTCTACCATAGGTGCTCCTTTAGGAATATCATCTACCTTCTATTCAAGCTCTTCAACTACTGGTTCCTCCTGAAAATCTTCCCCATTATTTTCTTCTCTACATTGGTCGTCCTCCGGTAACAGATTCTCTTCCCCTGTTACTTCATCTACAACCTCCTGGATAATATCAATCCTGAAACAATCCTCAACATCTACAGGATGTTTAATTGCTTCAAACACATCAATGGTTACTGTCTCTTCATTCACCCTTAGCATAAGCTTTCCTTGTTCAACATCAATCAAGGATCTAGCAGTTGCTAAGAATGGCCTCCCTAGAAGTAGAGGGCTTTCTGTATCTTCTGCTTCCATATCTAAAATCACAAAGTCCACTGGAAATATGAACTTATCAACCTTAACCAACACATCTTCAACCACACCTTCTGGTCTCTTGATAGACCTATCTGCAAGGTGTAGAATCAGGTTGGTCTCCTTCAGTGTATTGATTCCCAAGGCTCTACATACAGTCAATGGCATCAGATTTATGCTAGCCCCCAAATCACAAAGTGCCTTCCCTATTTCCACATCTTCAATAGCAATAGGGATGCTAAAACTTCATGGATCTTTCATTTTTGGTGGAAGTTTCTTCTGGATAAGGGCACTACATTCTTCTGTTAAAGCCACTGTCTCACCATCCTTCAATTTCCTCTTCTTTGACAGAATATCTTTCATGAACTTTGCATAGTGAGGCATGTTCTCCAAAGCTTCAGCAAATGGAATGTTAATCTGTAACTTCTTAAAGATATCCAGAAATCTTGCATAATGCTGTTTCTGGATTTCTTGCTTCAACCTTTGGGGATAAGGAATCTTGGCATAGGGAGACAAGTTAATGGGTTGATCTTGTTTATCAACCATTTTCTTTTTCTCCCACTTCATCATCTTCTTGGGTGAAGAATTATTTTCAACTACTGCCTTATTTTTCTCCTTATCTTCCTTCACTATTTCTTGTTCATCCTCTTCTACTACATCCTCTACAATGACTTCCTCTTCATTCTTCTTTTCCTCCATCTTCTTTTGAACAGGCTGAAGCACCAGTCCACTTCTTGTGGTAATAGCTTTACAATGCTCCTTTGGATTCACCATGGTATCACCAGGAAATTTGCCCTGTGATCTTTCAGATATCTGTCTTGAAATCTGACCAATCTGTGTCTCCAAATTCCTAATGGATGCTTCTTGATTCCTGAATGAAGTTTTAGTCTCTTGCATGAATGCAGATGTTTCTTCCCTGAAAGAATTGGATCCTTGAATAAAATCCTGAGTAGTTTTGGACAACTGGGCAAAGGCCTTCTCCCATGCTGAAGAATCTCCTAATTGTTGTGTATGTGGTGGAGGAGGATTTAACTGATGGTTGGAACTGTAACTGAACCCAGGGTGTTGATTTCTGTTCTTCCATGGTGGCACATATAAATTTCGCCCTTGAGTGTTAGGGTTCCTCTGATCATACCACACTCCATTGACTTCAGCTTGTTCTGTTGATCCCCCATAATCACAATCTTCTGTCACATGACTTTTTCCACAGATTGCACACACAGAATTGGTGTCCACTGAAGCAACCTTTTGATTGGATAGTTGCTTAGTGAGAGCATCCAATTGCTGCTGTTGTTCTTTCTGAGTCTGCATCAGTTGATCATTTTTGGCTAACAAGGCATCATACCCATCCAACTTAATGATTCCTGTTCTCCTCTCAGCCACTGGAGCATTGTCAAATTCTTGAGATGCCAAAGATTCAAAAATATCAAGTGCCTCCTCAGGAGTTTTGGTTGTCAATGACCCACCAGCAGTGGCATTCACCAATGTTCTAGTGTTGGTAGTCATTCCCTGCAGGAAGATTGCTGCTTGATTCCACACTTCTATTCCATGTTGGGGACATTTCCTCAATAGTGTCTTGAACCTTTCCCAGGCCTCATAAATAGATTCTGACTCTTTTTGCTTAAAGCCTGTAATCTCATCCTTCAACTTTGCTCTCTTAGATGCTGAGAAAAATCTGGCCAGAAACTTGGTTTGCAAATCATCCCAAGTAGTAATGCTTCCTTGTGGTAATGACTGCAACCACCTTCTGGCATCATCCTTCAGTGAATGAGTGAATAACCTCAACAGAATAGCATCTCTTGTCACACCATTAATCTTCACAGTATCACTCAACAATAAGAAATTTTCAATGTGCAGGTATGGATCTTCTGCACTTGTTCCAGCAAACTGCTCCTTTTGCACCAACTGCACCAAAGCAGGCTTCAATTCAAAATTATTTGGCTCCACAGTAGGTCTAACCACGCTTCCAATAGGTGGAATGACAGCAGGAGTCATATAATCCCCCAATGTCCTTTGTGGTTGTTGCACATGATTTTCTGCCATAGTTTCTGCCTGTACTGTAACACTTGTTTCACCTCTGTCTAACAATTGCTGCCTTCTTCTGGCTGCCCTTCTTCTCCTTCTAAGTGTCCTTTCTAATTCTGGATCAAACAACAAAGAGTTTTGATCAAAAGTACCTTGCATACACCAGAATTACAAGAGCACAAAGATTCATACAACAAAAAATTAAAAATGCTGAAAATTAAAAGACTCAATCTCAACAACTGATGGTGTTCATCAATGTTGAACATCAATTCCCCGGCAACGGCGCCAAAAACTTGTTGTCCTTTTAGCAAGTGCACTAGTCATACAAGTAATAAAAATGATAAGTAAAGATCGTTCCCACGAGGAATTGTGTCATGCACTGATGATCCACTTGTTATTGATTTGAGTCAACCGAAAAGATTTGATTTGCATGAGTTTCTTGTCACTGGAAATCTAATTGCATAAAATAAGATAAATTTAAAAACACAAAGATATGAATATAATTGGAAATAGTAGTCAGATATCAATCTCCCTCAAGTATGAATTTATGAATAATCAATTTCCATTATGACTTCTCTATCATGTGATGTTAATCAACCTTTTACTTATCATCAAGATGTAATGTCTTACTACCTTGATGGGTACATTAATCAGAAACCCCAATGTCTTGGTGATTCCTTTCATAATACTTGCATTAATTACTAAGGTCTTAAGATTACATTAATATTATAGCATCAATGTCTTCACTACTATAATACAAATGATGAAGTTGTCAACATTAAAACAATGCAAACATGTCTGTTCTACATCATTTCATAAACAAGAATAATTGATCAAGACAACTTCATACAAATCACATAATAGGAAAACATAACTTTACATTAATTATTCATGAATAAACACTTGAGTTCCATTGAATCAGACTACAAAGGACTCTACTCAGACATAAAGAAATTAAATACAAGAGAAGAAGAAAGAACAAACTCCATTGTCATGGTAGTGAATCTTCAATCTTCAATTGCAATGCTACACTACTCCTAAGAATTATTGTTAAAAAGAAAAGAATTCAGATCCTAAGATCTGATATGAGAGGAGAGAGTGGACAATGAGAGAGAGAAATCTATCTATTTTTTTTGTATTTTTCAGGCCTTTTGCCTTTTATAGTGTTACAAATCTGCTGAGAAAATAATGTGAACGCTAAAACGGTCATAACTGGGCGTTTTAGCGTTCATCTTGATACGTGGCCAACTGCTTTTAACTGACTTGGGCGCTAAAACGGTCTGAATGAGCGTTTTAGCGTCCATGGCTGATAACCTCCCAACTGCTTTCAACTGACTTCAACGCTAAAACGCTTGATTCGAACGTTTTAGCGTTTCAGAATAGAGAGGAATTGCACATTAGAGCGCTAAAACGCTCAGTATAAGCGTTTTAGCGCTGAGCTCCAGAGGCTTCCAATCCTGATTTGCAGCAGCGCGCTAAAACGGTCTGTGTGGACGTTTTAGCGCTCAGCACCAGTAACTTCCTTCTTCAAACTGCAGCAGCGCGCTAAAACGGTCAGTGTGGCCGTTTTAGCGCTCAACACTTGGGGTTTATCAGTTTAACCTTACCCACCCTTAAGTCATCCTCTTAGCTTAATACATGCATCAAGGTTCCATTTTTAACTAAGAAAACTCAAGTTCAAAGGTGGTGATCATTCCAAAAGCCAAAAGCAGAGGTAGATTATGCTCTTGGAGCTCACACAATAGCTCCCAAGTCTGCCTCAACACCGTGCACGAAAATGCACACCAAGATAGGTCTTTTCTTCACAAAGGTTGCTTTTTGGAGCTTCAACAACCAAGAAGATGAACCCTCTTCCCCCAAACTCAGAACTCAGCCTTGAAACACTACCAAAATAGTGGCCAAACACATAATACAAAGCTTAACACTCACCCCAAACCTCAACCACACTCAACCAAGGTGTTTAGATGAAGAAGTCATGTAGAAAGGTGGTATCTTTGGAGGTCTCTAAGCAAAAACGAAAATGAACAAGTGAGGGAAGGTGGCAGCAGCCAAATGACCAGAAAACTCACGTAGCATGGCCTAGGGTTCTGTGTAAATGGAGTATATATAGCCACATGGCCACTTAACGCGCAGTATTAGCATTAATAGCTATGCAAAAGATATTAATCCAAAACTTTGGAATCTTAACCTACTCATTTTCTAAGACTTTTCATATTTTTATTTTATTTTTCGGAGCACCTTTCCGTTACGCGCTTTTCCATAGCCAGTATCAGTTCTGGCATCAGATCTCATTATTTTGACTTGAGACTCGTTTCACAAGTCCTACATATTAATCTAGTAATTATCATGCACTTATTATAATTTTCTGGGATACTTCACCGGTACGCATTTATACCGGGTAGCAGAACCGGTATCTGCGTTTTTCGCCCGAAAAGCGACTTTCAGCATTATTACCCAATTACTATAATTATTAGAGCCTCATAATAATTATTAGGGTCAATTATGGAATTATTTCCTAATTATCACATTTATTTAATTAATCACCTTAATTAGTGGTGCGGGTTTTTACACTCGTTTTCAGGACATGCAAACTACTTTTAAGGAATCTCTCTTTCAATCTCAAGGTGTGACTTCCGCGAATCATAGTACTAATGTGTGTTCATCAACACAACGTGTTGTTAATCATGTTCATAATCATGATGATCCATGATCGGTGTTGAAATTCCTCAAACCGGAGATACCCAAATTTGATGGAAAAGACCCAAATGTTTGGATCTTTAAAACGAAACTATTCTTCAAAATCCAACAAGTTCCAGAGCAATTTAAGGTGGGATTGGCTGGATTACGTATGGAGGGAGTAGCAGCCGATTGGTTTAAATGGATGTTTACCAGCGGGAACATCACATTGTGGGACCAGTTTGTTCGTGCTGTAAGGGAATGTTTTGGTACTTCTAATTACAAAGATATTCGTGGTGTTTTGGCTAAACTTTTGCAAACTGGATCCTTGGCTGATTATATGGCAGATTTCCAACGGTTGATGAACCAAGTTTCGAATATAAGTGATGACCTCTTGATGACTTTTTTCATTGCTGGATTGCATGCAGAGTTACAAGGGGCAGTGCAACTTAGGTGGCCAACTTCTCTTCACCAAGCTATGCAATTGGCTATAGCTTATGATAGCCACCATGGGGAGCTACGTAATTCTTTTCAAAATCAACCCAAGAAGTTTTTTCCTCGACCGAATTTGGGAAGCACATTAGAGAAGGTCAGCTCGAATACTTTACCTTTCCAAGCAGCTTCAGCTTCCACCTCTAATTGGGCTATTAAGAGAATGTCATCTGATGAGTTGGCAAAGAAAAGGGAATTGAGGATTTGTTATGTGTGTGATGAAAAGGGGTCCTCTAAACACCATCGCAAGGCTAAGATGCTTGTCATGATAGTTGATGATGATTCTGGTGATGACTCAGAGGGGGAAATAATTTGGAGAAAAGAAGTTTCTAAGGATTCGAGACTTGAAGCTGCATTGCACTCACTGTCTGGCAGGTCAGATGTTAAATCTTTGGTATTGTTGGCAAGGGTAGGATCATTGGATGTTAAAGTGTTGGTGGATTCTGGCAGTTCTCACAACTTCATATAATGAAGTTTGGCTGAGGAATTACACTTGTCAATGGTTCGAACACCTAAAATGAGAGTCTTTATGGGTGATAACTCATATTTTATTGCACTTATTTGTTACTCTTGATTAGTATTTTTAGGATTTATTTGAATAAAATAATGATGTTTTGAGTTAATTTACATTTTTAGTTTTTGATTGGGTTTAATTTATTTTTGTCAGAATTTTTCAACTTTATGTTACTTCTGTATTTTGGCCATATCTCGGTCCACAGTTGTTGGATTGACTCCGTTCTTGTTGAGTTTTTCAGATAACGTAGAGAGATACAATTCTTGTGGAGATCTCGAAGCCCAATTCGGATTGGAAGCTGGTCGATTTCTGATGCCAAGTTGGACGCGTTTTGCTTAAGTTTTATTTTATTATTGGACTTGTAATTTAGTTTTATTTTATTTTATTTATTTTATTTTGCATTTTAGACAAATGGGCCGATATGAGTTAAGCCCTAACCCGTTTTGGGTAAGGGTATATGAAGGAATTAGGATATTCTGAATTTTGGGGAATTGAAGATCAAAGCATTTTTCTCTGAAGCGTTCTTCGCGTTCTTCATCTTCTTCTTCTTCTTCTTTTTCTTTTATGCAATTTAATTTGTAATCATGTTTATCCTAGTCATGCTAGGCTAAACCCCTTTTTAATCAACCTAAGGGGAAGAGATTGCATGGATCTATCTAGAGGATCTGTGATCAATCTCTAACCAGATTCATTTCTTTACCCTAACTCAGATCAATATCGTGCGATTGTGGATATTCGATCTGAGGTTCGCGATTGCGATTATGGGTGAAGAATGATCCTCAGATCTGATGATCCGATTAATCTCAATTGGAAATAAGGATTCTGATTCAATTGATATTAATCGTGAATTTGGTAATTTTTATAATTCTCTAACCATATTTATTTCTTTTCCTAACTCATATTGATATCGTGTAATTGTGGATATTTGATTTGAGGTTCGCGATTGCGATTATGGAAAAGGAATAATCATCAGATTTGATGATTCGAATGTTCTCAATTGAAAATAAGGATTCTGATTCAATTGAGATCAATCGTGAATTTGGGAATTGTTATCCAAGGAAGGACACCTAGGAACCCTAACCTTAGGTTGGTTTATTTTAATTACGAAATTTTAATCCCAATTTTTATATTCTATCTTTTAATTATTCAACAAGAATCAAAATCCCCCCTTTTTATTTTCTGCAATCATAAGCGATTTTACCAAAACAATTTCCTTGAGAGATGACTTAGGGTTTCCACTTTACTGCAAATTTCTGAACGCTAATTAAAAATAATTTTTAATTTGCGCGAGTTCGACAGCTCGTGTCAATGGGGAATGGTGAGTTTTTGAAATGTGACAGAAAATGCTCTCAGGTCCAACTACTGATTCAAGGACATACATTTGTGACTGATCTATGTCTTAGACTTATGCAATCTCAATATTGTTTTGGGAATGCAATGGTTAATTACTTTGGGAAGAGTTACTCACAATTATGCCGAATTGTCTATGGAATTTACATGGATCAATAAGTTGATTGAGTTGAAGGGTACCATACCACACCAGCAGTCAGTAGCTGTGATTGAGGAGCAAACCACTTGTCATGCTTTGTGGGTGCAGGGGCAGGATGATGCAGTCACTCAAGTGAATTCTGATCTGTTCCTTCTGAAGGAGAAAATTCCACCTGAATTATGGGATGTATTAGTCAAATGGTAACAGGTGTTTGAGATGCCTAAGACAATGCCTCCATTTCGTGAATTGCAACATTCTATTTAGTTGATGGATGAGTCTAATGCTGTCAGAGTGAAGCCATACAAATACCCTCATCACCAAAAGGAGGAAATCAAAAGGCAAGTAGCTGAACTTTTAGATTTTGGTTGGATTCAGCTCAGCCATAGCTCTTTTTCCTCTCCCGTTTTGTTAGTCAGAAAAGATAACAATACTTGGCATATGTGTGTGGATTATCGAGCTTTAAATGCATTAACTATCAAAGATGTTTTTCCCATTCCTACTATAGATGAACTATTGGATGAGTTGTATGATGCTAAGTTGTTTAGTAAGTTGGATTTACGTTCTGGTTATCACCAAATACGTATGAAACCAGAAGATATACACGAAACCACATTTAAAACACATGATGGTCACTATGAATTCAAAGTTATGCCATTTGGCCTTACAAATGTACCAGCAACCTTTCAATCAACCATGAATAGAATTTTTGGACCATTTCTTCGCAAGTTCATTGTGGTTTTCTTCGATGATGTTCTAATCTATAGCTCTTCCTTGGCTTATCATAATGAGCATTTGGCAACAACACTGTCTTGCTTATTGGGTAATTTGTTTTTTGTCAAATTAAGCAAATGTGATTTTGGTGTAAGTGAAATTGCCTACTTGAGCCATGTGGTTACTGCTTCTGGTGTCAAGGCAGATGCTAAGAAAATTGAAGCCATGATGGAATGGCCAATACCTAAATCTATCAAACAGCTTAGAGCCTTCTTAGGATTAACAGGCTATTACAGGAGGTTTGTACAACCACGAATCCACTAATGAATTTCTATATACAAGGCCATACATACAATTCATCTTAGCCATCTCAAGGCGTAACATACAATTTATCCATGATTTTTCACATTAAAGGCATATTCCTAAGAATTCCACCAACAATTTTTGTTTAAATATCGTTCCATACTCTTGCTACGACTTCCACATATGGTTCATTCCTGGTATACCTCAATTTCATAATCATCACATTTAACCATTTATGTACCGTTCAAATATCTCATGTCGTATCTCTTGCAATTAAGTCCCATCATATGGGGATTTTCAAAACTTACTTATCCTGTCATAAGGAACTAAATCCATCACTGTCATTACTTTTATAATTCAACATCAGTGGGTATACAAATCTCTCGGAGTATTTCAGATTAATACACGCATATGACCATATATCATGTACCTAGCCAAAAAAAACATCAACATTGTGCATTTTCAACACGTCTCCCACTATAAGTTGCATATACAATATACAATACTCCATGAGTAACTCTGCCACCAGGGTAGAGATATCAACCTTTTATTTAACCTAACACAATTCCAGTTACCAGCCATTATTAGACATTGGTATTTCACTCCATCACAATCTACCTTTCATGAAAGGCCATCAGGCTACCGTCTTAACCTAACATCTCATCATCACAGCCTTCCTAGAAGACATTTTCTCAATCTTGTCAACATTAAATCAAGTTATTTTCTCTTTTAACATAAGACGAGAATCCCAACAAACTTACAACATCACTTGGAGCCAAAAATTATCTCATCATACTTAGTGTACACACACAACAGTGTACTTCAATAACACTTCAAAACTCTTACACATTATGCTTCACATCCTATATCCAAATTTGACATATTTTTGTCCACTTACAAGTATATGACCTCACATCTTGCATTATTCACATGGAAAAACTCTCCCAATAGAGTGGGTAAAAGCATCCTCAGGTTAAACCCTTCAAGCTCTTGCTGTCCTAAGGGCCCCAGATGTAATGACCCACCGATCAGAGAACCCACCCATATGATCCATGAAGTAATAGGTAACACACCACCAGCTGCCCCTGTGATAGGAGCATCCCCAAATTTCTTATTTGTGCATTTACATAAGGCATCTCACCTATACAAGTCATCTCACCAATTCAGGATACTTCAAAGAATCATAGTCATTATAGAAGATAATAATAGTCTCCGGGAATATAATCCGCGCAGAGATAGCCATACGCTCCGGGCACATAAGCCGCACAGAGGTAACAATATCCATATCATATTTGTATACAACGGAAAAATGTGTTCTGTATAAGCACATGAGGCTACCCTCATTACAGGAATAATGGTATAATAATTATATCACACATATGCATAATTCACTATGACTTCTTGGATATGTTCTTTTCCACGAATGGTCTAATCGTTTAACTTGACTAGTCATTCGACCTAGTCCATAATCATAATCATCATCACATGATTCCAGCATCTTCTCATAAATCTGCACATATCTTCCAACTCTTAATAGTTCCCGTATTTTGTTACAGTTCTAATCCATTGTCTAATATGGCTTACCGAACTATGATCAACATTGTAAAGCAACCCATCAATCTTCTTAATCACCCCTCTTCTATGTGACTGTAGAATATCTGTTTCATTGAAAATACCATCACTTTTTCTCTCAATATTTCACTACGACATGAGGATTACCATCATTTACTAGTTCACGCAGTCAGCGCACAAGGATCGCCAGGTGAGTCACAACTTCGAGCGGTGCACGCCTGGGACTTCCAAGAGCAACACCTCTTAGGATCCAATCCACAAGGGAAGCTGTAAGAACCCGCACCGTTAATTAAGGTAATTAGTTAATTAAATGTGATAATTAGGAAATAATTTCATAATTGACCCTAATAATTATTATGAGGCTCTAATAATTATAGTAAGTGAGAAATAATGCTGAAAGTCGCTTTTCGGACGAAAAGCGCAGATACTGGTTCTGCTACCCGGTATAAATGCGTACCGGTGAAGTGTCCCGGAAAATTATAATAAGTACATGATTATTACTAGAATATTATGCAGGACTAGTAAAACGAGTTTCAGGTCAAAATAATGAGAACTGGTGCCAGAACTGATACAGGCTATGGAAAAGCACGTACCGGAAAGGTGCTTCGAAAAATAAATTAAAAATATGAAAAATATTAGAAAAATGAGTAGGTTAATATTCTAAAGTTTGGGATTAAAATATTTTGCGTAGCTATTAATGCTAATACTGCGTGTTTATTTCCTAAGTGGCTATATATACCAACTTAGCACAAAATCCTTGGCCATATTGGCTCCCTACGTGAGTTTGCAGCTGATGAGTGACTTCCCTTTGTGTCAACACCTACTTCTCCTCCATTTTCATGAGCCAAGAGGTCATTTCTTCCATGAAACCTTCACCAAAACACCTTTGTTGAGGGAGGGTAGTCTTGTGAGGTTGAGAGGCACCACTTTTCGGAGTGTTCAGCCACTGTGGTGAGGTGTTGAGGGGCTGAGTTAGTATGTTTCTTGGTGTGAGCCATTGTTCATGCCATTGGAGGCTCCAAGTAGCCATCTTTGAGTGGAAAGGCCTAAGTTTATGTTGTCATTTTCGTGCACCTTGTTTAGGCAGATTTGAGGAGCTTCAAGTGAGCTCCAAGAGCATTCATTGGCTGAGTTGGAAGCTTGGGTAAGTTGTACCACCTTTGATCTTGAGTTTTGTTGAGTAAAAGAGGTGTCTTGCCATGTTTAACAAGGTAAACAAGTAACCAACTGGTATGTGGACCTAAAACAGAATAAAAATGCATGCTTTAACGTGTTAAGGAGTTAAAAGTTGGACCTTTGGATTGGATTTTCGCGAAATGCATAATCTGTGTTCTGTCGCGAAATATCCGAATATCCGGATATGGATATCCGGATATTGATATCCAGATATGGGGATCTAGATATCCGGATATTGATATCCGGATATGTCCCCGACATATATCCGGATATTCTGGGATTTCGATGAACAGTAAGGTACTGTTCATACAGAAGTGATGTAAGGGTTTGTGGACCCTAGTTTGACGGGGTGGTACTTCTGGACTTAATTATGTAAGTCAGAACCTAAGTGGTTAAGGGCTTGTGGCTTTGTGTGAAGTTTGAAGACATAAACCATAAAAGGAAAACGTAGTCTCTGTGTTTATACGTATGAGCATGGTTATTGATACGATTGGTGGTCCAAAACAGATTGTGATTCTGCTGTGTGTTGGACTTGAGCTGTGTGGACTCTTGGCATAGGATTGTGAGCTTGCAAGGTAAGCTTTCATGTCCTCGGCTTTGCCATTGTTGGTTCCACCATGTCCCATGGGGGGATGGTTTATATGCATGATGTTGTTTTCATGTATTATTTGATAAAAGCTGTTGAGCTGTAATATGCGAGTGCCTTTATGATATGCATGTGGTGTCCACCTATACGGTAAGCCTGAGTATGTGGTACATACAAGATGGCTAGTAAAATAGTGATAACACACAATCACATGACGTGAATATCTGTTGCACTGTATAGTTTTTGGAACTGATATTGATAAAATGTTTTAGAACTTATATTGCACATGTAAGTGAGCTTGGGGTGGAAGATCCCTGAGGACCCCTTGTCTTACTGAGATTTCTTGTTTAGAGATCTCACCCCATGTTTGGGGACGCTTATTTCAGGTTCAGGTAACCCAGGGGTTGAGACCTCGGGTGGCAGGAGGCCAGAGCTGAGTTAGATATTGTTTTATATGCTGACATGTTGGATGCTGGATCCTGTTTACTATTTTATGCTTTTAGCTTCAGTCATTATTATGATATTACTGTTGAGACTGTTGTTAGATACATTGATGATAGATAAGGAAGTTATAAGTCCCTAATGAAGGGCACACACTTTAATGAATTGAGTGTTGAGAATAAAAATAATTTGAATCCTTAAGATCGTATGTTGGAGAAGGAGAGTACCTTAAAATAACTATGAAAATGATGCGTCAGGTACTTCAATGCTGAAATATGGGAATTTATCCCATGATGATTTAACGTGGATTGGAAATAAGTGAGGATATCATAATGTATAGAGTACAATGTAGGAAGTTGAGAAAATTGTCACGGATGGCATTAGACAAGGTTTATTGAGAGTATGATTGTGCATAATGGAATAATGGCTTGACTTGACAAATGTGTCATGAAGGAAAACAAATGTGATATAAGAAAGTATGATTAAATGTTGTGTACTAATAGTATTAGTACGCTTTTATAATGTCGGACAGTTGTGATTTTGTTGGGATGTAACATGATTATATGTGTGCATTAATGTGTGGGATTTTACTTGAGAGTGACTCCTTGGTAGAGGTTCAGGTGGTATAGTGCGTAAGGAAATCAACCCATGATGGATGTCTCTTGGAAATTCCAAGGGATGAATATTGTATTTTGTAATGGCATAATTGCTAGAAGATATTTGTAATGGGTAGTAAATAATACAAATGACCTGATGGCCTGCATACTTACTCTGATGAGTAGATGGATGATAATCCTGTGATGGCTAGTATATATATACACTTTGTGAAGGCCTGAGCGCCTGTATGCTTCTGTGCTATAATAAATTACTAAATTCCTTGGTAAAAGAACAATGATGTTAAATGAAATCCCCTATGATGGGGATTATCTGAAGAGATTGTCTCTTGGGAGTGTGTCATTGGACACTCAATCTGGTAAGGGATTCATTATGGAGTCCGGTGTACAAGTTACACAATAGCATACATGTTTGGTAGTAATGTGACAAAAAATATTATCCTGGGCTTCTGTAACACCCTGTGTTAACCCGGTTTGTTAACATACTATCGTATTAAGCCACGCTTAATTAAAATATGGAATAACTTTTTCTTTAATTCAATTATGACGTCATTATCGTTACCAAGTTGAATTACTTAATTCATTTTCATAAAAACATTGCCTGTATGTAAATTGCAAGACATCTAACGGAAATACCTCATAATATAAATATAAAGTGAGTATCTAAGTCACAGGACTACAACACATAGCCTGGACAATACTCCTGATACATTATTACAACTGAAGTCTAAAACATAAAGTCAAACCAATGTGGCTTGGACAATCCCCATACTCACCAAATAAGGCAACAAAGCCTAACAGCAGTCTCAACAGCAATATCATAATAATGACTGAAGCTAAAAGCATAAAATAGTAAACAGGATCCAGCATCCAACATGTCAGCATATAAAACAATATCTAACTCAGCTCTGGCCTCCTGCCACCCGAGGTCTCAACCCCTCGGTTACCTGAACCTGAAATAAGCGTCCCCAAACGTGGGGTGAGATCTCTAAACAAGAAATCTCAGTAAGACAAGGGGTCCTCAAGGATCTTCCACCCCAAGCTCACTTACATGTGCAATATAAGTTCTAAAACATTTTATCAATATCAGTTCCAAAAACTATACAGTGCAACAGATATTCATGTCATGTGTGTTATCACTATTTTACTAGCCATGTATTATTCACTATTTTACTAGAGTGAATATGAGGAAAGAGAATGATGGAAAAAGTGAGGGAAAAGAACCGTGTATTTCAATTTTAAGTGACTCGGCGCTAAAACGTTGAGAAGTCACCGTTTTAGCGCCCAGGACCAGATAAGTTTACACACGTGGTGTGCAACTCCGCGCTAAAACGGTCGTAATGAACGTTTTAGCGCGCTGGACCAGAGAGCTTACACTTTGTGCATTTGTAGAGCGCTAAAGCGTTCAGTTTGAACGTTTTAGCGCTCCAAGTCAAAGAGCTCTTATCTCAGAATCCTTGTAGAGCGCTAAAGCGTTCAGTTTGAACGTTTTAGCGGTACAAGTCAGACAGTTATCCTTTCATAAATCTTGTTGAGCACTAAAGCGTTCAGTTTGAACGTTTTAGCGCTACAAGTCAGAGAGCTCCCACTTAGTGCAATCTTCTGGACGCTAAAACGGTCATAATGAACGTTTTAGCGGCCAGCACTTGTCAGATTTTTTCTTTTCTCTCAAAAATTGTAAAAAAATTTCCCTCTTCTCTTCTTTCCACAAAATCTAATTATCAAAATCACATACCTGGTACAGTGGGTTGCCTCCCACTCAGCGCATGTTTAACGTCGCGAGCCTGACGAGTATGAATTAACTTACCTATAACAAGGCAACTGAAATCAGTTGCCTGTCCACAGCAGATCCAATGTACAGTTTTAACCTCTGACGATTTACACTGAAGCTTTGGTCAGAGTCATGAGAACAGATTTCAACTGAGCCATAAGGCTTCATGCTTTTCACCACAAACAGTCCAGACCAATGGGACCTCAACTTGCCTGGAAATAACCTTAACCTGGAGTTGAACAACAACACCTGGTCCCCTTCTTTGAAGTCCCTAGGTGTGATCTTCCTATCATGCCACAATTTAGTTTTCTCTTTGTACAGGCTGGCACTTTCATACGCTTGCAGGAGGAACTCATCTAATTCATCCAATTGCAGCAACCTTTTTTCACCTGCTGCCTTGGAATCAAAGTTTAAAAACTTGACTGCCCACAATGCTCTATGCTCCAACCTAACAGGCAGATGGCATGCTTTCCCAAACAACAATTGCAATGGAGACATTCCAATTGGAGTTTTAAATGCTGTCCTGTAAGCCCACAAGGTGTCATCAAGCTTTTTGGACCATGTTGTCCTGGCATTCCCAACAGTTTTCTCCAATATTCTCTTCAAATCCCTGTTGGAAATTTCCACTTGACCACAAGTTTGTGGGTGGTATGGAGTGCTTATCTTGTGTCTAACTCCATATTTTGCAAGAGCATATTCAACCCACCTGTTATCAAAATGAGTGCCCCCATCAGTGATGATGGCTCTTGGAATTCCAAATCTGTCAAATATGTTCTTCCTCATGAAGGCAATCACAACCCTAGAATCATTTGTTGGAGTGGCTATGGCTTCTACCCATTTAGAGACATAGTCAACTGCCACCAGAATATACTTGTTAGAGTAGGATGATGGGAATGTCCCATAAAATCCATACCCCAAACATCAAAAACCTCCACCTCCAGAATGTTGTTTAAAGGCATTTCATGTCTTCTGGAGATGTTCCCGGTTCTTTGGCGATTGTCACATGCCTCCACATATTTTCTGGCATCCTTGTACAATGTAGGCCAGTAAAAACCACTCATCAAAACCTTGGCTGCGGTCCTTTCTCCTGCAAAGTGACCACCATAAGCTGAACCATGGCAGTGCTATAAAACCCCCTTCTGCTCTTCCTCTGGAATACATCTCCTTATGACTCCTTCAGAACATCTATAAAAGAGATATGGTTCATCCCAGATGTATCTCTTCACATCATGCAAAAAAATTTTCCTCTGCTGATAAGTGAAATCCTTTGGCATGGCTCCAACAGCTCGATAGTTGGCAAAATCAGCAAACCATGGTGGAGTGTCAACAGACAAAACTTCATCATGCACCAACTGTGCAACAGTACTAATAGCCAGCACTTGTTCATCTGGAAACTCCTCTCTGATCACTACCTCTGGACCTTCCTGTAAATCTGTCACTGTGATCCTTGATAAATGATCAGCTACCAAGTTCTCCACTCCTTTCTTTTCCTTTATCTCTACTTCAAATTCCTGTAGAAGTAACATCCACCGGAGCAACCTTGGTTTGGCATCTTGTTTGGCTAACAAGTACTTCAATGCTGCATGGTCACTATAAACAATAACTTTGGACCCTAGCAGATATGACCGGAATTTATAAAATGCATATACTATAGCCAATAATTCGTTTTCTGTTGTTGCATAATTCTTTTGTGCTTCATTCAGAATTTTACTGGCATAGTATATATAACATGCAATAATTTATCCTTCCTTTGACCTAGTACTACTCCCATAGCAAAATCACTGGCATCACACATAAGTTCAAAAGGTAATGAAAAATCAGGTGCCATGATTATGGGTGCGGTAATTAACTTGTTCTTCAACACATTAAATGCATGCAAGCAATCATCAGTAAACAAAAATTCTTGATCTTTTGCTAAAAGCTTGCACAATGGTTTTGCTATTTTGGAAAAATCTTTTATGAAACGGCGGTAAAAACCTGCATGTCCTAGAAAACTTCTCACACCTTTCACATTTATTGGAGGAGGTAGTTTTCCTATGATAGAAATTTTAGCTTTGTCTACTTCAATGCCTCTGCTGGAAACTTTGTGTCCCAAAACAATACCCTCCGTCACCATGAAGTGACATTTCTCCCAATTCAGCACAAGATTACAATCTTGGCATCTTTTCAAAACACTCTCTAAGTTTTCTAAGCATGCATCAAAAGTAGGACCAAAAATAGAGAAATCATCCATGAATATCTCAATACATCTTTCTACCATGTCAGAGAATATGGAAAGCATGCACCTTTGAAATGTTGCCGGTGCATTGCACAGACCAAAAGGCATTCTCCGGTATGGAAAGATTCCATAGGGGCAAGTAAATGCAGTCTTCTCCTGATCTTCCAGAGCCACAGCTATCTGATTATACCCTGAGTATCCGTCCAGAAAACAATAGAAAGCATGTCCTGCTAATCTCTCCAACATCTGGTCCAAGAATGGAATAGGAAAATGATCCTTCCTTGTTGCTTTGTTGAGTCTCCGGTAGTCAACACACATCCTCCAGCCAGTCACTGTCCTTTTAGGAATCAGTTCATTATTCTCATTTCTCACCACAGTCATCCCTCCTTTCTTGGGTACTGTTTGAACTGGACTCACCCAAGCACTGTCTGAAATAGGGTAAATCATCCCAGCATCAAGTAGCTTCACCACTTCCTTCCTCACCACCTCTTTCAAAGTGGGATTAAGTCTCCTCTGTGGTTGCCTTACTGGTTTGACTTCTTCCTCCATCAATATCTTGTGAGTGCAGAATGAAGGGTTGATGCCCTTAAGATCAGAGAATGACCAACCCATGGCTGTCTTGTTCTTCTTAAGAACCTCCACCAACTTCATCTCCTCCCTCTCAGATAAGGATGCATTAATGATGGCTGGACATGTTTGATCATCCCCTAGGAACACATATTTCAGATTTGAAGGTAGTTCTTTTAACTCTACCTTAGGTGCCCCCTTAGGAATATCATCTACCTTCTGTTCAAGCTCTTCAACTACTGGTTCCTCCTGAAAATTTTCCCATTGTTCTCTTCTTTACATTGGTCGTCCTCCAATAACAGATTCTCTTCCCCTATTACTTCATCTACAACCTCCTGGATGATATCAATCCTGAAACAATCCTCAACATCTACAGGATGTTTAATTGCTTCAAACACATCAATGGTTACTGTCTCTTCATTCACCCTTAGCATAAGCTTTCCTTGTTCAACATCAATCAAGGATCTAGCAGTTGCTAAGAATGACCTCCCTAGAAGTAGAGGGCTTTCTGTATCTTCTTCTTCCATATCTAAAATCACAAAGTTCACTGAAAATATGAACTTATCAACCTTAACCAACACATCTTCAACCACACCTTATGGTCTCTTGATAGACCTATCTGCAAGGTGTAGAATCAGGTTGGTCTCCTTCAGTGTATTGATTCCCAAGGCTCTACATACAGTCAATGGCATCAGATTTATGCTAGCCCCCAAATCACAAAGTGCCTTCCCTACTTCCACATCTCCAATAGCAATAGGGATGCTGAAACTTCCTGGATCTTTCATTTTTGGTGGAAGTTTCTTCTGGATAAGGGCACTATATTCTTCTGTTAAAGCTACTGTCTCACCATCCTTCAATTTCCTCTTCTTTGACAAAATATCTTTCATGAACTTTGCATAGTGAGGCATGTTCTCCAAGGCTTCAGCAAATGGAATGTTAATCTGTAACTTCTTAAAAATATCCTGAAATCTTGCATAATGTTGTTTCTGGATTTCTTGCTTCAACCTTTGGGGATAAGGAATCTTGGCATAGGGAGACAAGTTAATAGGCTGATCTTGTTTATCAGCCATTTTCTTTTTCTCCCACTTCATCATCTTCTTGGGTGAAGAATTATTTTCAACTACTGCCTTATTTTTCTCTTTATCTTCCTTCACTATTTCTTGTTCATCCTCTTCTACTACATCCTTTACAATGACTTCTTCTTCATCCTTCTTGTCTTCCACCTTCTTTTGAACAGGTTGAAGCACAAGCCCACTTCTTGTGGTAATAGCTTTGCAATTCTCCTTTGGATTCACCATGGTATCACCAGGAAACTTGCCTTGTGATCTTTCAGATATCTGTCTTGAAATCTGACCAATCTGTGTCTCCAGATTTCTAATGGATGCTACTTGATTCCTGAATGAAGTTTTAGTCTCTTGCATGAATGCAGATGTTTCTTCCCTGAAAGAATTGGATCCTTGAATAAAATCTTGAGTAGTCTTGGACAACTGGGCAAAGGATTTCTCTCATGCTGAAGAATCTCCTAGTTGTTGTGTATGTGGTGGAGGAGGAGGATTTAACTGATGGTTGGAACTATAACTGAACCCAGGGTGTTGATTTCTGTTCTTCCATGGTGGCACATATAAATTTCGCCCCTGAGTGTTAGGGTTCTTCTGATCATACCACACTCCATTGACTTCAGCTTGTTCTATTGATCCCCCATAATCACAATCATCTGTTACATGACTTTTTCCACAGATTGCACACACAGAATTGGTGTCCACTGAAGCAACCTCTTGATTGGATAATTGCTTAGTGAGAGCATCCAATTGCTGCTGTTGCTCTTTCTGAGTCTGCATCAGTTGTTCATTCTTGGCTAACAAGGCATCATACCCATCCAACTTAATGATTCCTGTTCTCCTCTCATCCACTGGAGCTGTAACAGCCCGTTGTACACCGGTATTGTTAACATTAATTATGATATTAAGCGCAGTTACAATCACAGTGATTAGGTTAATTAAATTACGGGCAAATTTTTTCTTTTAACATATTCCTTTTGTTTTCCGTAAATACTTTTTCCATAATCAATTAAACCACACTATAATTGTAAATGCCATTTGCGGAATCATACACTTTATAACATCATAAATCTCCCCTTTTATTCTATTCATTTAAACTCACCATCTTACTCTCATCTTTTACCAAGTTGTAGTCCTTTACGTTATCTACGCGTGGTTTCAAACCACGTATCATTTGGAGTTCTACCCATCAAGTTAAGCCCCTTTCTTTTAGTCTAGAAAAAACTGAATTTTCGAAAATTACACTGTGGTAATCGATTACCAGAGGGTGGTAATCGATTACCACCTGTCAAAAATGAGGCAGTAGCCAATTTTTCAATTCCTCTGTTCTGGTAATCGATTACCAGCTCTTGGTAATCGATTACCTCACATGGTAATCGATTACCAAAGGCCAGTAATCGATTACCAGTGCAGACAGTAGCTAATTTTTCGTCCCCTGTTGCATGGTAATCGATTACCATGCTTGGGTAATCGATTACTATGCAGCAAAATGACAGATTACAGCTGTTTTGAGCCCCAAAAAGGGTGTGTAATCCATCCCTAACCCCTTGGTACTCCACATAACACATAATCATGTCCTAATGTTGGCTCTAGGCCCTTCCATCATGCATTTTCCTTAAGTTTAACATCAATTACATCATTCTCAAATAGTGGCCATTTACATGTACATATGGACCACTTTTACAACAATACTCATCAAGACTTCAAGGCTATGAATGTGGCAATGGACAAGTCCCATGCTCACTCAAAATATACAGTTATCCAAGCCATGAATAATAAAACATAACAAGACTTAGCATATGACCATGAACACTAACAAAAGCATGGAAAATGGCATCATGCAATATGTTCATGCCCTAAGTCTCAAAATACTAATGGTATGCTATGTGCACTCCATAAACTCCTCCAAAAAGCCATGCAATCCAAATGCACCGCATGCCAATCCAACGTCCCCTACACGGGCTTCTTGCCCGAAGCTCCTCCCGGCTCATAGTGACCTGAAATGTGGTCCCCCAAACACGGGGTGAGATATACGGATATATCTCAGTAAACCAATGGAGCTAGAGGCTCTCTCCACTCCATGGCTCACTAAAATGTATCAAAATGACATAATATGCTATGCAAGTAAAACAATATCACCATCCACCTGGAGACACCCAAGAACATCCACTCATGGATTCATGTTCAAGGACTCCATCATATAACTCCCGAGACAGTCCTGGCGCCTCTCCCATGGTTGAGAAGACTCCATGGCAATACCCAACCGGAACTCCTCATGAGCCCTATCCGGCGGACGTCCCCCGCTTGGATCATCCTGATGTCGCTCCCAGAGTCAACACCATGGCATCTCCAACTGGCATTCTCCCGTAGGACGAACCCAGCGGATGTCCAAACCAACACACGTCAACTGGCCAGTGACCAAACAATTTTCACAAAATACAAGTAATATGCATACAAGCACACAATCACACCATGTCATAAACACATAATCCAACCACAACCTTCCTCTAGGTGTGGTGGAGCTCACTAGGGATTAAACCCAAGTTCCAAGAGTTTACCTTAACACGAGCAACACCGTTCCAAACGTATGCTCCAAATCAACCTTTCTCAAATCCAACCGTGTGAGGCACCCTACAACGATCATTAAATCCCAATTACTCAAAAACTCATTTTTCATCAAAATTCCTCAAATTTTGCCTAAGTTACAAACTCATATTTTTCACCAAAAATTAACATAGCATTTCTAGCTTACAAACATGATTCTAAGGCCTTTTCATCTAATAGCATTTTTCCATTTGGGCTCTCTGTCATCACACATCTAAAATCAAAGCTTTGAACACATATTCATAGATCTATGAAATCAACTATCAAAAGACCACAAATATACTTACGATGTGTTGTATGATCACCACCAAGGCTTCACTAAACCATTTGAAGATCAAAACTCCAAGAAATCTCAAAAACCTCCAATGGGTCGGATCTGTTCTTGCTCAAAACACGGCCAAAGAGATGGATTCAAGGCTTCTAGATGCTACCAATGGCTTTGGAAGGTTGTTTACGATAGATTTCAACACCAAAATCAAGCGATTCGGTGGAGAAACGAAGAAATGGGAAGAAAATGGAGAAATGGTGACTTTGGCCTCTTCTTGCCCCTGTGAGCGCGCGGGAGATGTGAGGAAAAGAGAGAAAGAAGGAAAGAAAAGGAGGTGGGGCCAAGTGACTTCGGTCACACGGGTCCCACACGCGATCTAACTTTAACTCCGATAAAAATTCCGATCATAAATCCTTAATCTAATTATTTTTCCAGTCCATGACATATTTTTATTTCTCCAAAATCTTGATAAAAATTTCACACCTATTGGTACACTCACATCACAGTATTTTAACACTTAAAATTCACTATTCATCGATTTTTCCCAAAATTGCCTATTCACTCAATTTTCCGCCCTGATTCCATTTTCAGTACTACTTTTGTCATTTGAACTCTCTAACTCAGTATTTTTGCCTCCTAACACACGGTTGGCAAATTACCATTTTGCCCTTTAAGGCCATAATCCTTGGATTTTCACTAATCCACCAACTTTCATTTTACAAAATAATATTAAAATAAACATTTAAATATTTGAGGTGTTATAGGAGCATTGTCAAATTCTTGAGATGCCAAAGATTCAAAAATATCAAGTGCCTCCTCAGGAGTTTTGGTTGTCAATGACCCACCAGCAGTGGCATTCACCAATGTCCTAGTGTTTGTAGTCATTCCCTGCATGAAGATTGCTGCTTGATTCCACACTTCTATTCCATGTTGAGGACATTTCCTCAACAGTGTCTTGAACCTTTCCCAGGCCTCATAAATAGATTCTGACTCTTTTTGCTTAAAGCCTGTAATCTCATCCTTCAACTTTGCTCTCTTAGATGCTGAGAAATATTTGGCCAGAAACTTGGTTTGCAAATCATCCCAAGTAGTAATGCTTCCTTGTGGCAATGACTGCAACCACCTTCTGGCATCATCCTTCAGTGAATGAGTGAATAACCTCAACAGAATATCATCTCTTGTCGCACCATTAATCTTCACAGTATCACTCAACAACAAGAAATTTTCAATATGCAGATATGGATCTTCTGCACTTGTTCCAGCAAACTGCTCCTTTTGCACCAACTGCACCAATGCAGGTTTCAGGTCAAAATTATTTGGCTCCACTGTAGGTCTAACCACACTTCCAATAGGTGGAATGACAGCAGGAGTCATGTAATCCCCCAATGTCCTTTGTGGTTGTTGCACATGATTTTCTGCCATATTTTCTGCCTGTACTGTAGCACTTGTTTCACCACTGTCTAACAACTGCTGCCCTTCTTCTCCTTCTAAGTGTCTTTATGTGAATCCCCCAGTGTCCTTCTCCTCCATTCTCTCCAAATCCAGATCTGCCTCTTCCAATATGTGTCTTTCTGTGAATCTCAGAATTTCAGAATCTGTCTCAATGTGTCTGACCTAATCGCATAAAAGGTCCTTTTATAATGTTTTTCTTTTCTTTCCAAAAGTGCCCCTCAGAAAACACGGAGATCCGTCCCGCAAACCGGCGCCGGTTGGCGCCGGTTGGCGCCGGATTGGCGCAAGTTTGCGCCACGCCTTTTCTTCCTTTTTGGGGCGCCTAGTAGCGCCATCTTCTTGCTAAATTGGCGCTAGGTAGCGCCATTCCCTTGCTTATTGGGCGCTGCTTGGCGCCATGCTCCTTTCTTGGTGTGCCGCTAAGTGGTGCCACTTTGGTGGTGCTTGGGTGCGAGCTTGCGCCAAGGTTCTGTGTTATGGCGCTAGGTGGCGCCACTTTGGTGCTACATCGCGCCACTTTGGTGCCTTCGCTGCAAAGTTCGTAAACTGGCGCGGGTTTGCGCCAATGTGGTGCACCCGTGTAGAATTGCATTAACAGGATTTTTATAATTCTTCACTTATTGTTGTCTAATTAGCAAGTGCACTAGTCATACAAGTAATAAAAAATGATAAGTAAAGATCGTTCCCACGAGGAATTGTGTCAAGCACTGATTATCCACTTGTTATTGATTTGAGTCAACCAAAAAGATTTGATTTGCTTGAGTTTCTTGTCACTAGAAATGTAATTGCATAAAATAAGATAAGTTTAAAACACAAAGATATGAATATAATTTAAAACAGTAGTCAGATATCAATCTCCCTCAAGTATGAATTTATGAATGAATCAATTTCCATCATGACTTCTCTATCATGTGATGTTAATCAACCTTTTACTTATCATCAAGATGTAATGTCTTACTACCTTGATGGGTACATTAATCAGAAACCCCAATGTCTTGGTGATTCCTTTCATAATACTTGCATTAATTACTAAGGTCTTAAGATTACATTAATATTATAGGATCAATGTCTTGACTACTATAATACTAATGATGAAGTTGTCAACTTTAAAAAAATGCAAACATGTCTGTTCTACATCATTTCCTAAACAAGAATGATTGATCAAGACAACTTCATACAAATCACATAATAGGAAAACATAATTTCACATTAATTATTCATAAATACACACTTGAGTTCCATTGAATCAGACTACAAAGGACTCTACTCAAACATAATGAAAGTAAATACAAGGGAAGAAGAAAGAACAAACTCCATTGTCATGGTAGTGGATCTTCAATCTTCAATTGCAATGCTACACTACTCCTAAGAATTCTTGTGTAAAAGAAAGGAGAATTCAGATCCTAAGATCTGATACAAGAGAGGAGAGTAGAAAGATGGGAGAGAAAACTATCTAGATCTGTCCTTCTTTTTAGGCCTTTTGCCTTTTATAGTGTTACAAGTCTGCTGAAAAATAATGTGGACGCAAAAACGGTCATAAATGGGTGTTTTAGCGTCCGGCTTGATGCGTGACCAACTGCTTTCAACTGACTTGGGCGCTAAAACGGTCTGAATGAGCGTTTTAGCGTCCATGGCTGATAACCTCGCAATTGCTTTCAACTGACTCCAACGCTAAAATGCTTGATTTGAACGTTTTAGCGTTTCAGAACAGAGAAGAATTGCACATTAGAGCGCTAAAACGCTCAGTGTAAGTGTTTTAGCGCTGAGCTCCAGAGGCTTCCAATTCTGATTTGCAGCAGCGCGCTAAAACGGTCTGTGTGGATGTTTTAGCGCTCAGCACCAGCAACTTCCTCCTTCGAACTGCAGCAGCGCGCTAAAACGGTCAGTGTGGTCGTTTTAGCGCTCAACACTTAGGCAATTTTCTCCTCCAGAATCTTCTCCCTTCTTTTGATACTTTTTGGGCTTCCTTTCCCTGCAAGACAATGTAGATTTTCACAAAGCTCTCAGAACTTGCAATTCAGGAAATATTAAGACATTAACCTTCTTATTCAACCAATTATTCATACAAATTAATCATAATTTGTGCTGAAAAACCTGATGAACCAGGGGTTTATCACTTATTTTTCCTGTAAAAATACAATTAAAAGGTGAATATTATTGACATACAAAGAATCAACATAATTAGCAAATATGTATTTAAATTGCTCTCTTATGATTCAATTCTTGTCAATTTTATCACAGAAAAATCACACTTTCCAGAGGCACATCAGCTACCCCTCGACAAAAGTCCTAGATGGCCGGTGTCTGGCCAACGTCCCATCTAGGCACATTTTTATCGTCATTTATACACTATTTTATTAGTTGTTGCAGGTTTTAAATCGGAGCAACCGAACATCAAAGACCCCAGTCACTAAGCATTATCTACCATACACTCATATCATCAACGAGTTTTGCTGTTAAAGAAAGGAATATACATATTTATCATCTATGAAGACTCTCAATCTCTCTCTTGGAATACATTATCTTCTCAAGAAGCTTTCATCTACTACATTATTTATCACCAACGAGTTTTATTGATGAAGAAGTGAACATATATATTTATCATCAGGATCTTCATCACCTCTCTCTCTCTCTTGGAACAATTATCCTCTTCAGAAGCTTTCATCTATAACATTATTTTATTATTATTATACGGTCAAGACATCTTTATTCCAACTGTTAAAATCTCCAGGCTACTTGATTCCACATGGGCGTTATTTATCATACATTCATATCGCTAAGTTTTATTACTGAAGAAGGGAGTATATATATATTTATCATGAGAATCTCTATCACTCTTAATTTTGGAACACATCACCCTCTCCAGAAGATCTCATCTACTACTTTATTTTCTCACGAAGCTCGGATCTGCAATCCTATCGACTTTACTTTATCAGATCATCAAGACATTCTTTTTCCAGCTATCAACATCTCCAGGCTAATTGATTCAACATGGGCTTGCCAGTTTATTCTTACAATTAAATTATATCTACTTCAACAACATTTGAAGACTTTCCCCAATAACAAGGCGCATCTTTGAAGACAACAAAAGTTCAACACAATTGCAAGCCATAATAGAAGATTCTCTTGAAGCACTCAAGCATCGCCAACCAGACAATTCATACTCTATGACAACAAATAAACAAGTCATGAAGGCCGACATAATGCTGATCGGTTACATTGTATCCTACTTGGCACACTGCACTCTACGGGTAACTGGCCTAAGCTGCTATATATCTTAGCCCACAATATAGAACATTTTAGAGGGCACCCATGGCAAGCCATAAAGGCTCACCACTAGGACATTTCCCTATCCCTACACTGCTGCCCCTGTACACTGACAATGGACAACATGTCTTGTCTAAGGACAAGACATGGCTTGGAGACAGCTCATGGGTTGACCAACGGTCTCCCCCATGTTGAAGAGGATTTTCCTCTCTAAATACCCCCATCACACATGGAGGGGGGGTCATCTTCCCCATTCTTTGTTATTAGATAAACGTTAAAATGTCCGTTTTTATTTAATGTCCGTTTTGAATTAATGGGCTTAAAAGTTTCATGTTTAGGTTTGAATAAGTGTCCGTTTTTTAGCAGTTTTATTCCATTTCTGTTTTATGGCTTTTAATACTTTTTAAGTTACTTTTAACAAGTTACAACATATAAGAATATGTAATTGTTATGAACAAAAGTGTACAAGTAAGCAAGTTTTATAGAAAAAGCTTTCATAGATATTTCTTTGTGGTTGTCTCTTGCATCTGTGTGAAGATTCCAATTCTAATAAATTGGTATCAGAGCTATGGAGAGTGTGAGTAATATGGCTTTGCCTAAATTGACAAAGGGGAATTATGAGAATTGGAGTATCCAGATGAAGGCTCTTCTCGGTTCCCAGGAAGCTTGGGAGATCGTCTAGGAAGGCTTTGCAGAACCGGCAACTATCGCAGGGTATTCGGCGGCTCTAACCAGAGTGTTGAAAGAGACACGTGCAAAGAACAAGGCGGCGTTGTACATGCTCTTCCGAGCAGTAGACGAGTCCGGCTTTGAAAGGATAGCGAATGCAGAGACTTCAAAAGAAGCGTGGGACATTCTGAAAAATGTCTATAGAGGAGCCAACCGAGTTAAGCAAGTTCGGCTTCAAACCCTTCGTGGCGAGTTGGAAGGAATGAAGATGAAGGAGACGAAAGGTGTATCCGACTTCATCACGCGTGTTCAAGCCGTGGTGAACCAGTTAAACAAGAATGGAGAAGCGCTGCCCGATGCGAGAGTGGTGGAAAAGATCTTGAGGTCTTTAGCCGACAATTTTGAGAATGTCGTATGTGCCATAGAAGAATCAACGGATCTAGAAACCCTCACTGTTGAAGAGCTCGCTGGTTCCCTTGAGGCACATCAACAACGTAAGAAGAAGAAGGAGGAGGAGACACTTGAGAAAGCACTTTAAACCAAGGCGCCAATCAAAGACGAGAAGGCCCTCTATTCTCAAAACTTCCGAGGTAGAGGTCGTGGCCATGGGGGACGTGGAAATGGCCGTGGTGGTAGAGGTCGTGGTCAAGAAAGTCAGAATGAGAAGAAAGAACAGTCAAGCCAATAGAACTGGCGTGGAAGAGGTGGTTAGTCGTATTACTCCAACATTGAGTGCTACAAGTGTGGCAAGTATGGTCACTATGCAAAAGATTGCTACTCGGATAAATGTTACAATTGTGGTAAGATCGGACATTTCGCAAGAGATTGCCGAGATGAGAAAGAGGTGGAAGAGACAACCAACCTAGCCACAGAAGATGAGGCGAAAGAAGGTATTCTCATGATGGCCACAATAAAGGCAACACCGACAATGACATGGTGTGGTACCTCGACACGAGTGCAAGTAACCATATGTGCGGGCATGAGCACTTATTCAAAGAGATGCGAAAGGTGGAAACTGGACATGTGTCGTTTGGAGATGCGTCGAAGGTTGAGGTCAAAGGTCAAGGTACGATTTGTTTCTTACAAAAGGATGGCTTAGTTGGGTCAATTCGAGATGTGTATTACGTACCAGACCTCAAGAGCAACATTTTGAGTATAGGGCAACTCATGGAGAAAGGTTATTCGGTACTTATGAAAGACCGGATTTTACACTTGAAAGATAAGCAATGGCGTTTGGTTGCTCGAGTTGAAATGGGGAGAAATCACATGTATAAGCTGAATTTGAGAAGCATGCAAGAAAAATGTTTGCAGGTAGACATAGAAGACAAGGCGTCGCTGTGTTTGCAGGTAGATGTAGAAGACAAGGCGTCGCTGTGGCAAACTGCCATGGACGAGGAGATTAGAGCAATTGACCGCAGCAACACAAGGGAGTTAGCGGAATTGCCGAAAGGAAGTCAGCCCATTGGTGTGAAATGGGTGTTCAAGAGAAAGATGAATGCTCAAGGTGAGATAGAACGGTACAAGGCGCAACTTGTTGCAAAATGATACAAGAAAAAGGCGGGAAGTCTTGATGTTTCAACTCCGATGGAACCTGGTGCAAAACTATCGAAAGGAGAACGAGTCGATGCAAGGAAATGTGGAGTTATTACATGTGGCAAGTCAAGACCAAGTCGGAGATATTTTCACAAAACCACTACCGACGTTATTGCTGGAAAATTGCAAAAGAATGATTAGCATGAAAGATGGAAGAAGCATTTAAGTTTATGGAGGAGTGTTATTAGATAAACGTCAAAATGTCCATTTTTATTTAGTGTCCGTTTTTATTTAATGGGTTTAGAAGTTTCATGTTTAGGTTTGAATGAGAGTCCATTTTTTAGCAGTTTTGTTCCGTTTCTGTTTTATGGCTTTTAATAGTTTTTAAGTTACTTTTAACAAGTTACAGCATATAAGAAGATGTAATTGTTATGAATAAAAGTGTGCAAGTAAGCAAGTTTTATAGAAAAAGCTTTCATAGATATTTCTCAGTGGTTGTCTCTTGCATCTGTGTGAAGATCCCAATTCTAACATTCTTTACTATGCTGTTACTCTGCCCACTTGGTAGAGCCATCCTTTCTATACACACACCCCCCCTTATGCACCATGGGAACTTCACTAGTGCCTTGGGTCCTTACCATTGCCATTATGGACACCCCTTATATCAACATACTTCACCCTCCATGGGACACATCTTGTGTACACCAATAGTACATAAACCATTGTGGTTGGCTGTAAATGGGAAATGCATAGAACTATAATTTAATCAATTTTTGTGTAAGGTATAAATTTTGGCAAACGATTCAAATTCAAATAGAGCCACACAACTACAAATATTTCGAAAGCCACAGACAAGGCAAGGCTCCTTGAAGAAAGCCTATAGATATGCTTGCTCTTTAAAGTTGTTGAAAGGGTCAATTCTAATATCCTCTTTTAGTGGGGAATTCAAATCTGATTCACATTCTCTTGGTTTTCCATATACTTTCTGCATTTTAACACTTTGATGAATTTTCTGTAGCATTTATCACACTACCTTATTGTTCTATTTGTTCAATAAAGTTCCAACTGGCTCGGTGTTCTGTATTTATCTTGGAGAAATGGATGAGATTTTTGGATATATGGATGGCAGATTTGAAGTATCTTTGGCAGATTCCACCATGATGTGGATCGTGCACTATGCAATGAACAGAGCTCAAGAGAAGATGAAGACAAAAACCGGAGTCATTGAACGCTTGAATGAGATATCAAAATTCTATGAGTTGGCAGTGATGCAACTTGAAGGTTGTCTAAGTATTGTTCACGCAGAGACTGAAAGCAGCTATCTTGAAAGCAATCATGAAGAGGTACTAAATGACTTGAGAGAAATAAAAGATCGCCTTCAAGGGCGTCTTAAGGAATCTGAATTAGCTATTTTAGAGAAGGATAGAGAGTTGACCCAGAGATTAGAAAACGAGTTGAAGCTCAGACATGCTTTAAAGTTGAAAGAAAGAGAATTTGTTTCCTTGAGTGTCGGCCATGGGATTGAAACAAGTAGTCACAATGCTGAGAATGACCAAACAAGAAGAAATGAGCATGGTGATGGTGATTTTTGTGAGCTGAGAACTAGTGTGGATCAGCAAATGCTGAATATCAAACAAAGACTTGAACCACAACATGACATTTTAAATGAGGTACCACATAATGGCATTGACAGGAAAAAGATTGAAGAGATGGGTTCAGACATAGACATACTAAAGCAGACTATGGATCTTGCATTTGGGAAGATGCAAAGTGCCCTTTTCTTGTGTGAGATGCGACCCAAAGAGAGACAATGGAAGTTGACAATTGAAAAAGATATAATGTCTATATTAATTAGAAGTTTCATGAGGGATTTCCAAGAGAATATTAAATCAGAAGTGAGAAGGGATGAGAACCAGGTTCTCAAATGCTGGCAGGATCATTGGCAACAACTGATGAATGAGGTTACAATTTTACAGCATGAACTTGCCACTTTGCATGAAACATGTCCTGAGGATTCTGACTGTTCGGCCCTTTCTTCTCCAACAAAGGCTTCACCACAAGAAGGAAGTCATGAAATACCTAACAGGTCCCCTCAAAAGGTGGAAGAGGTGAATAAGGAGGAAATGCCACCAAAAGAGGAAGACAATGAAGATGAAAGCAACTATGTTGCTAAGTTGATAAAGAGTCATGAGTCTATTATACGCAAAAAGAATGAAGAACTGAATTGGAGTAAGCATGGAATATCACAAGAAAGTAAGGCTCCATCCTCCAAGATAAGAAAGCAACTAAATATCCTGAAAGAAAGAATCCGTGCTGTTAATGAAAGAATGGACAATCTTACAGATTGGATTGCTAAACTGAAAGGATTTCTTTTCAGCCAAAGAGTTATTAATGTCAAGGAAACGCTTCCTTTGACGAAGTTATCAGAAGTATATGAGATTGATACTGTGGTGAAGGATGTTGATACTGGGGGAAGTGCCGGAGAGAAGGTAAAAGGTGTCTCTGATGCAGGAAATGAAGTACAGGAGGAAATAAGGTTGTTAAATGTACAAAAGAAGTATAACACAGAGAAAAATTTCATATCAGAAAACAAGCATGGTTTTATAGATGGTCTGGTAGTAGAATTTGACAGTAAACCCTACAATTTTGATTCAGAGAAGCTGATACAGGAGCATGTATATAAATACTGCTTAAGGGAAATAATCAATGAGTGGAATGAGAGCACTGAAAGAAATACCATTGAAAGCAAACTTAGAGACGACATAAATTTGATTGTCTTATCTGAAGCAGTTAAGGATATCAGTTCGAATCAAGAATTTGCCTTAATCGAGTGTAAGGGTGGTGAAACTGAGGAACGTTGTCTACAATGCTCGACATCTTGTAACCAAGTCGATGAAATAGAGAGCAAAGAAAGTACAATAAGAGATCATATTCACGATATTGTTTTTTCCGAAACATTGAAAACTTTTGTTAATATTGTAAGTTGTGCTTCAATAGAGCAAAGACAAAGCAGTGTTCAGGATAATTTTCTCGATCAGTTACAGTTTACAATCACAGAAATTCTTCTAAAGGAAGATGTCTATATGGTTGTATTCAAAGCTACACTTAAGGAATGGAAATTGGAGTTAGACAACTACTACATGGAGAACTTTATCAGAGAGAAGATACACCGAGTTATCATGGTTGAGACATTGAATAAAGCATTTCTCTCACCCATGGAAGTCAAATCACCGGTTCAAGACAATACTATAGAAGATAATTACTCTCCTAAGACGTTAAATCCAGTTCAGAAAGTTCAGGGACAAAAGAACTTGACCATTATATTGTTAGAGTCTTTACTTGGTTGTTTTGAAGCAGAGGAGAATTTGATGCTAAGTGCACAGTCTGAGATCAAGGAACACAGCAAGCAACTCGACTTGGGTTCAGAACGTGGGGACCTGCATGAGCATGAAATATTTGAAGATTTGTTAACTGGGGAAGAACAGACTTTTTCTTCACTAACCAATAAGGTAGAAAAAGTCTTGCAACAATTAGGTACAAGCAAGGCACTTCTACGGGAGTTAGGCACCAGCTTAGGGCACAGTCTTCGTGACTCAGAAAGTTTTCATTTTCAAATGTCCTCCAATCAAGAAGGGCAATTGAAGCTGTCTTCTTCTATTTTCTTCTTTCTTTTAAATCTTTCACCAACATTTACAGAATTTGAGGGAATGGTAGGCCATAAATTTGAGATGATGACTATGAGGTATTTCACCAATCATTAACCAATATTTTTCTTATGCATACCATTTACTTCATGCTTCCCCTTATATTTTCCCAAAAATATGCATACAGGTTGGAAAAGATGAAATGTTGTTTGGATCCAATTATTGAGTTGGTCGATAGCTTGAGAAGCAAGGAATTAATTTACCAGAAGGCCTTTATTAGAAGGTGCCAGAATCTCGAAAAAGCTGAAGCTGAGGTCCGTAGCATATTCTACACTCTATATATTCAGTATTAACTAGTCAGCTAAATGAAATAGGAAAGGCAATTCATTTCCCTTCTCCGAGAAATAAAATATATCCGGTTAGTTGCCTTCTTGGAAACGCTAGTATTATTTGGAAGGGATTTATTATTCTTAAGTTGCATAAAATATAATCTATCTCCTACACACACAACTTTAAGATGAATCTCACTTTATTTTAATGGACCTAGTGGAAGATGTCAACAACCTATACCAAAATGAGTGTGTAGAAGATATCCACATAAGAAAACTATTACCCTATTTAAAAATGCTCAAAACTAAAGTTTGAATGCCGAAATATAGGTTGATCTTCTCGGTGATCAAGTGGATGCACTTTTAAGGTTGCTTGAGAAGATATATGTAACCCTTCATCAGCGTGCACCAGCTTTGCAGCAGTACTTTGAGGTAAGAAGTCCGAGATCTATTTCATTTTCCAGTTAAAACGTTGTCCTGCCCTAATCATTTTGAAAATTCACGCTCAAATCTATCTTTAATTTCATTCACGATAAATTATATTATTTCGCATTTAACTGTTCTATTCGTCAACAGGTCTCTAACATTTTGGAGTTAATAAAATCAGAACTGATTATTGGAGGTGTTCAGAATGCCAGAGTAGTCACTTAAACAAATGTATGTCATTGTACTTTATTTCTATCTGATTGTGCAAAGTGATCTGCCGCCTGTGACTCTGTGAAGAGGATAAACATTGGTTCTTAGGGATCAAGCATTGCCACCATCTATGGGGAGGATCACTCGCGGACCGATGTTGGCGCACATGTCCGCAAGTGCGCGGACATGAAAATTGGGATTTTAATTTTTTTTTTTTGTATTATAAGTTCTTATTTATCTTTTGGTTCAATATTTATTATATTAGGAGTAAATATCATTTTAAGTACTTAATAAAAAATAATGTCCCCACTCCCTTATAAAAAAAGTAGTCTTGAGGTTTTAAGAAATTTAAAGTGAATCAATTTAGTTAAAATCGTGATCCCTCATAAATTCAAAAAAGACCCACATTAGTCGCTCAAAAGGACTAAAATATGTCTACTTTGAATTTCATAGGGACCAGGCCACTAATTTTTTTTTTTGTAAGGGACTAAGGTGGGGGACCAAATTTTTTGTTAGAGACCAAAAAGAATATTTACTCTTATATTAGCCAGCAACGTAGCAACGTACAAAGATGATTAAAGTAACATAGCAACGCAAATTGATTAGAGAGAAAACTTATTCTTCCTCCCATGTCACGTACCCATTCTCATGCTCTCTTCATCCTTTATTTCCTTTTTCATTTTTCCAAAAAAAGAGGATTGATTGTAGATCTGACATTCTCAAATAAGTTAATCTCTAGAGACGAGGCCTTCACTGTGATGTCACTTGCCTTCTGTATAGGCAGTGTTGACATTTTTATTCAACACTATAAAATAGAATGATGATGTATGGATGTATTGGAGTATATTCTAATATTTATTTTGGAGGATTGGTAAGATTTAGGGGAGGAATGATTGATCAAACTATTGTCTGCAGTTTATTATGAAAGCAACTAGATTATGAGCGAGTTCATAACCTTGTACATAAAACGTTAATCTAAATTTTTTTTACAAAAAAAAAAAAAAAATTGGGGGCAGCGCGGACATAAATAATGTTTCCTGGGTCCGCCACTGGGGAGGATAAACATTAATTCCAACCCTAGAATGGTGAACACACGCAGCAAAACACAACCATCTTCAACAACAATTGCCTCTACCGCATCAGCCTTAGAATGTATAGCCGCGACAAGCGATGCAACAGGAGTGGGCAACTATTTTGCAATTTTGCAACTCTTACAATAATTACACCTTTACACCAGTGCACATTGTCAACAAATAATATAGGATTTATGAGTTCAGATATCGTTTCCACAGAGAAAACTATAATGTTCAGGTCAATGTGAAGCAATAAAAGTAACAGTTTTTATAAAGATTATATGAATCCAAAAGGTAAAAGGTAAACTAAGTTAAGACTACTAAATAAGTGTAAAAGTGCGCTGAGAAGAGAATTTGTAACACCCCGTTCCCGGACATGTTTGTTATCATATATTATGGTATTAAACGTAGTTACAATAAGAGTGATTGATTAGAATTACGAATAAATTTTTTCCTTTACTTTTCCATCTATAGCAAATAGTAAATTCCGTAGTCAATTTTATCATATACTTTAATTATAATTCACATAATTTTGAAGCATCATTCTTTATTTTATATTCCCTTATTAGGTAATAACATAACCCAAAAGATATAAACATACACTAAGTTTCTCACCATGTAACTCCCATGGAATAACACGGTGTAAAACACGAGTCAATTTATCCTTAATGAACAGCTCTTATGGTTTATGAAACTGGGACTGCCAATCACCATAAATTCCCACATCTCACTATATTAAACTTGACATCTTGAGCTTTATAATGGTATATTGTGATCCTCAATTGGATCTGTATAACTCAAGATACGTCCGTCGTAAGCCAACTGTTTTAAATCGAATTTTTGGAAACAGGGCAGCAACTTCAAAATTAAACTGGAAATTGTTCACACACCCATTGATCCTAAGATTTGACAGGGTTATATCACTTTGTTTTAACTTAACATAAGTCAAACCTCACTCAATTTCGAATTTTGCAGCTCAAGTTATAGTCATTTTACTAAACCATGTTTAATTTGTCTGCTTCACGATCGCTGGATTGATCGCTTGAGCGAGCAAGTTAGCGAGCAGATTGTATTTCCTTGCTGAACTGCTCGATTAAGCAAGGAGATTAGTGAGCAACTTAAGGCAGTAGCTACTGTCCAACACCAATTCTACTCATTGCATTGCTTGCTTGAGTAAGCGAGTCAACGAGCAGAACCTGAATATCAAATTTAACAGCATCTTACTGTAACTTGGTATTCGAAGTTGCCTCAAAGGTCTTACAACACCTAATAGACAGTTTTATCACTGATTTTATACCATTCTTCCCCCATGAACTTGCTCATGTACCAAGGGATAGCTCATTTGGTTAATTAATAAACTAGTTATATCAAATCCATTTCGATATCACGTAGGCTTTATAACATAATTCATGCATCCTTGATATTCATGTTATCAATTACAAACATACATTGCCTAGCAATCCATTGCTTAGGTGACCCATGTTACATTTAATACCTCAATATGGCATATGCAATCTAACTTCATATAATTACATCATTTGCCAAAATAGTAAAAATCCTCACATGGTATAAACCTATACATGTTTCTCTAACAAAATGTACAAGTATTATACAACATAGGTATATACATTATCTATGCTCGCTCAAAATACACACTCATCATATGATACATATAAATACACCAATAAGCATCAATAGTGTTAGCATATGGGTGTCCTAGAGACAATCTTTTGATTAAATAAAGGACACTAGATGTAGAACTTTGTTTGTCGCAAATAAATGAAAGCACTATTTATTCAGTTTCATATTGTGTCTCGATATTACTGTTAATATTATATGAACGAACTGGATAAACCCCTTGGAATAGAACAGGTATCTCTTGAGTATCTGTGATGAGATCACGATCATGAGGATTCAAGGATATTGCATGTCTATTCCTAATTATATGTTCCTAGTCTAGAGACACTGAGTTTGGGGATCAGTGATCTCGAGTAAAGACTAGTACGACTTATCTACTTGTATATGGATACAAGGTAAAGACCTCATGAGCTGCAGATATGGAGATATCTTAGCTAAAGTCGTGGGTGGACCTATAAGAGTATAGCTCGCACTGAACAGACCCAAAAAGAGACTCTATGAGGAAATCTCACAGATAGTGTCATTAGAGTAATCTCTTTATGTTTGGGTGTGTCTTTCCTTAGACCAGAAGTTATTACCTAGACTGTGTTCTTGAAGGCATGTTTTGATTGTATACCTCGTCTGCCTGAAACATGGAGACTCATAGGTATACTGTTGGGCGTGTCCTTAAAGGGCACAGGGCTAGGGTTAAGCTGAAGGAATTCGTCAAATCTCTGTGAGAGATTAGGTTATCTGTGAACCGGAGAAATCGGGATGACATTTACAGGGACTCGGGAATCTATGCATAGTAAAAGAGATCATGAGATGATCTGCCTTTAGAGTCAGTAAATTGAAGATTCCCTATTTCGAATAAAGCTTACCCTAAACCGCAGGGGTTGATACATTTCCTTACCCTAGGTTAATGGGAAGATAACCGAGACGAAGGGAAATACATACAGTAACCAAATATGTGCAATAGGTTGATCAAGTCATTAATCTGACTAGTTCTGGGGCAACAAAGCATTGCTAGTGCTCTGTGTTGTCATTAATTGGGTTGTGGGCTTGTTGGGCCCAAGCCCAGTTATGTCAGTAGCTAAGTTGGACCTAATGGGTCACACACTAACACCTTGTAGTCATGATGGACTAGCTTTAAAGGTATTGGGCCTAATAATGTTATTAGCCCAAGAAGCTGTTTGGAAGCCCACCTAAATGGGTGGGTGGTGCATGGAGTTTAGTAATGGGCTTGGATAGTCCAAGCCATTACTAATTAATTTAATTAGTTAAATTAATAATCAAATATTTGAATTTCGAATTTTGAATTTGAATTTTGAAATTTGAATTTAAAATTTGAATTTCGAAATTCGAATTTTGAATTTGAAATTTGAAATTTGAAATTTGAATTTTAAAATTTGAATTTGAATTTGAATTTTGAAATTCGAATTTTGAATTTGAAATTTGAAATTTTGAATTTTGAATTTTGAATTTGAATGTTTGAACATTTGAATTCAAGTGTTTGAATTCGAATTTGAATTGGTTTTGAAAAGTTGTTTCATAACAAAAGGATAAGACAGGATCTTATTGGAGCATATTCCTTGGATGAAGAAGCATCTTTGGAGGCTCTCCCTAGGCTGTTTGGTGCGCCACTTTTAAGTGATAAGAGTGTTATCTTATCACTTAAAACAAACCTCCATTCAGATTTGGTGGTTGAGGGAATCAGTGGGTAAGTTGATTCAAATTTTGAATGCAACTGCTCAATGTATTTGGACCCTTTATAAGGCTGAATTATGCGCATGAAAACTATATACTATATGATAGTTTATGAATTTAAGTTTAAATTAATTTGAATTTAAATTCATATGGATAAGATTGGAGGTTGTTGGCAAAGTTTGTTTTGCAACAGTTCCACCTTATCACACTGTTTCATGCACAACTTTCAAAGAAATTTGAAAGTTTGTTTTTCATTTTGAATGAATGAATTCCCTCTTCCTCTCCAAAGGGTGCGCATAAATAGACATGTTCCTCACCTTAGGTTTCATTGAAAAACCAAGCCAACTCTCCTCCTCTATGCACCATTCTGTAGGGTAGCTCAGTACACCTTTCCAAACAGGATACCTAGCCTCCACCCTCACCACTTGTGCGCATAGCAAGCCTCATTGTGGTGTTCATCTGGTGGCTTTCAAGAAAGAGTTCTTGCATCATAGACGAACGGTGGTGTGGATCACCATTAGAGGGTTTGAACCCTTCAAGCCTGACATCTCATCTCCCTGACTGATCAGGCCAAAACAAGGTAACATCATGTTGTCTTAAAGCATGAATCTATGAGTGCATGTATGTTCCGCAGTAAAATTTTTGTTTTACACCTTACATGCATCGGCCTTCAAAGGCCAGTTTACTTTCAAATAGTCCATGTCATGCAGTAGACTCTATCTTAGCCTCCTGCCACATGATGCTCTGATAGTACCTAAAATATGGTTCCCACACGGGGTGAGATAATTATCTCAGTAAACTTGGGGTCCTTAGAGGATTCTTCCACCCCAAAGTTCACTTTAGGTGTAAAATCAATAAACAGAGATAATATATATATATATATATATATATATATATATATATATATATATATATAGTGAATAACTGTCGAGACATCTCTCTGGTCCCATCACTGGAATGCTCATGACAAACAGTCTTACTGTAACACCTCGTTTGCAGCTAGTTAGTTAATATGCATATAGTGCAATATTTCATCACAAATTATGAATTAAGTGGAAGACTTAACATAAGTATTACCTTTAATTATTGTAAAAAAATGGATAAACATTTTTTTATCCAAATACAATTTTGATTACGTTATTTTAAAGAATTAATGTATTTACTATCATTTCCTGCATTGCCACGTACAATGTCTAATTCCAATTTTTGTAATCTGTACAGTCTCATACCTGTACAAGCTTCTTAAATGGTCTACCTATGTCTATTGTTGGGTGGTTTGCTGATGGTGGAAAAGGGAGTATTAGTGCCCAAATTATCGTTCCCACGAGGATAGAATCCTAATTATTGTCTTACACTGTTTTATAAAGAATGAAAATGAGAAGAGAAGTTAGTAAATGAACTGTCTGGTCAAACATTCCCTAGTAGTCTTGACAACGTTCCTCAGGAACAGTAGGTTCAATCTGGTGGCAAACAATTGCTCGCTGCGTTATGTATGTGATCCTTCCTATTTAGAAGAAGGTGAGATAATAATCATTGGAGTTTGATAGTTACAATATTTAATAAAGTAAAAACTACTAAAAACAAAAATAAATATAATCAAGAGACAATAGGGTAAGGTTTAAGACAGTTTAACAGAAGGAACGGATTCACTGCTCCACTCTTAAAGGGACTATTTTCTCTGCTCAAGACTTAACACTTTTTGGCTTTGTCCCAGTTTCTTTGCTTGCCAACTCTGATTCCTCAGCTCATGGACTAGATGGCTCACAAGTTTCCATATTCCTATGGCTCCTTTGACTCCAACAGGTACTTAGTACAGAACCTTAAAATCGACGAGTTGGCCCCTTATTCCTAAGGTGACCAGTAGTGTTTTTTCCATGACACTACCTTCCCCCAATGACTAAGCTGTATGAAATCCCTTCCTTATGGAAGTTCCTTTCTCAGTATGTGCCCAATTTCCATTGGTGCACAATGAATATAGCTTACTTAGCCAAAGAAATACAAAAATCTTCAGTCAAGAGTTTCAAAAACAGTTTTTTTAAGAGTTTCACAGTTTACCCGCTCCACAGATAGCTCAGCTCATGGCTGATAATTTAAACATAATTATTCCAAACTGAAATCCCATAGACCCGAGATTCAGTTAAGAGGTAACAAATGGAAAAAAGAGAAAAACACTTATATTAATTTAAAAGACAGTTTACAGAAAGAAACAGAAAATGGAGAAAGATGGGTTGATGCTCGTGAGGAGTCTTAAGGGTTGATATAGAGGAAAGAAGATGGGTTGTCATTTAACTAAAGTTACAACTTTTAAAATAAAACTAAGTTACTAACTACTACTACTAGGTGATCTCTTCCTTTTGGACTTCAAACCCTCCAGGATTCGATGATGTTTTTGCGTGAGGGTGGTCCTATTTATAGCTGGAAGAGGAGTGACAAGGTTGTAAATCCTTTGTAGCTAGTTGCTTGTATGAGGGGATGGGACGGTGGCAGCAGAGTGTGAAGATTGCGCAGATTGCTGGATGGAACAGGGTTTGGTGATGTTTAGCCGTTGTTTGCAGACCTTCCCATGCTTTGCTTTCTTTTTCAGCCAATGAGAACTCTTGATTCTCTGCTCTTCACGTTTCCAGCTGCTCAGTTGGCGCACCGCCTCTGCTTTTAGAAGACTTTAATCCTACATCACCTGCAAAGTGTACAGAGGCATTAAATGAGTGGAGCAGGTGCATTAAATGCGTCTCAGTCCGTTCCCCGTTTAATATATTTTAAAGGAATGCGTTACCATCTGTTCCCTCACTGTGTTTTTGTCACAAATGTGCTTAGATGGGAACGAATTTACGTTCCATCATCTATTCTACTCATATATGTACTTGACAGATATATTCCATTCAAACATGATCATAGAAACCATTTTGAACAAAAACCTACGGACAACATAACGACTGTAATTCGGATAAATCCAAATTCATGTAATACAAAAAAATCTAGACAAAACATAAATATATATTATTAGACTTAGAGTTCATCCATGAAATCACACAGAATCTAGCTCAATGCCAGTCCTGAACACAATTAAACCTGCACATAACAGTAGATCAACACACATATCTGAAATACCTCGTATACTGAACAATGGCTTAATCCAATACACAATACATACTGAAATTCACAACATCTTAAACAAATGTTCAAAACAAAGGCTAAACATGCCTCTCAAAATGATAACAACTATCAACATGCATGGATACTACACATGCCTAAAAAAAGTATATACAATATACACACATAATCCAGCTCCAACTCTAGCCACTTTGCACAGGCCTGTTTCCTTGAGATGATTGATCAAAACTGCTGGAATACCTGAAATATATCCCCATAACACGGGGTGAGAAATAAATCTCGTAAACTCAAGGTTTAAGGAGAAGTCTCCACTATTGAGTTCACTTCTCGCATAAAAAATCAAATACAAGCACAAAATAACATCAGACCACTTGTCTGTACAGATAACTCCGAGACCTAAGTCCCCAAAGAGCAACTAGAGCCAACCTTTCCAGGAGTACTCATGGCAATATCTGATATGTTCATTGGCCAAGAATATATATATATATATATATATATATATGGGAAAACATTTTCTCATGTTACATGAGAATTCAATTCTCATGTGTGACCCTTCGATTTGTGCGCAAAACTTTTTTTTTCTTTCTCTTTTTTTTTTAATAAATATGGGGCCCACCACTAGTTGAGTCATAACATGAGAATTGAATTCTCAAGCAACATGAGAAAATCAAATCCCTATATATATATATATATATATATATATATATATATATATATATATTCATCTCACATCACATCAAATCATATTATGTTATCATATATGAATGCAACTACACTATATATTCGACTACCACAAACACACAGAGATACCTCCTAGATCATGAAATCTTGGTAGAACAAACAAAGAGGAAGAATCCTCCTAAACCAATAGCTTATCTCTTATAGCTCCTAGCAAGCTTACTTGTACCATAAGTAACTAAGTCAAATCCTCTGAACACTGATCGAGAATCAGTATATCTCCTAATTCACACCTGTTATCCAGACACACATCAGATTTGACATACACACAATAGCTTGTAACACAAGATTCATGTCTTGCTCACAAAATAATTCACTCTTAACCAATCATTTTTAACAATTCATGCCCATGCCACAAGTCAGACATAACCTTAGACATTTGGTACAAGGTATTTTTTAGGATTCCCGGGAAACTGAATATTTCTATATTTTTTATTCTCGGATATTATCGTAAACTGAATGTTTCCATCATATTTCTGAAAATCGTGATTCCCGGATAAAAAAAAATTCTCCTCTACCAAACGCCCCTTTTAAAACTTGACATTAGGTTAAACTTATATTCTAACATCATCAATTAGAGACTTAATCATTCAAACTTACTTGAACACCTTTCATTTAAGTTTCTAGGATTTACTTATCTTTCATTCTTCATGTATTCATGATATTATATGTACTTTAAATGGTAAATCAATCAACATACAACATTAAACCACTTCAAAACACATCATTAACATCCATAGAGATTCACGGTAAACACAAGAACACATAGCTTCACAAATCATTTTCCAAACAACCAAGTTAACATCAATTACCTTGTATAGCTTCCTTTAGTAAACAAAGGCTTTTTTTAACATAAAAATCAAGCAAACACTCATACAAGACCTTCAAGGATAGCACCTATACTCAAACTTTATGATATGATATCTCACTCAAAACAAAGCTAGAAGGTGTATGATTTTAGGTTTTGTTCTCACAAACTCACAAGGAATCTTTTTTATGTTGAAACTTTCTTAAAATAATGGCTAGAAATCAATTTCTCTCAAGCTCTCTCACTCACCAAAGCCACGGCCAAGAAGAGAAATTGTCATGTGTTTGAAGACAAGAAAGAAAGATGACAACTTGTTAAAATTTCAAAGACTTAATGTGTAAGTTTCTTTAACTTTTTCACTTTCTCATCTAGATATTTGTATCACACTTTAACTTAGCTACCAAGAGAAGACTCCTCCAATACCAATCAGCCAAGCATGCATGAAATGCACCAAGAATAGTGTAGGAACTCCTCCAATACCAATCAGCCAAGCATGCATGAAATGCACCAAGAATAGTGTAGGAACTGACTTGAATAAAGAAAGCTACTTTTTTTGACTTATTCAAAACATAAAGTAACTTAATTCCCATTGGTTCTTACCTTACACTTGGAAGAAACTTCCTTAGATTAATTACATGCATAAGTGGCATGGAATATGAAGACCAAATCAAAGAAGAATAATCTCGCACACAAAAAAAAACATAGCACAGAATTGTTGACTTTTTAAAGTTTATGTAACTTAGTTTCTATTGATTGTTACTTTACATGTAATATCTTTGTTGAAAATTGACCAACCAATCATAGAATAGCATGATTACACATAGGATATAGCAAACAAAGCAAAACAATAATATTTGACAAAAAATTAAACCTAGTTATAAAGATAGAGCTTATTTTTAACTTAGTTGAATTTTATTTAACCAATATTTGACCTATTTCTTTAAATTATTCTACCCATCAATGAATTAAATTACACACATGTATCCCTTAAAATTCATCAAAGAATTTAACTAGACTATCAGAACTCTTTCAGACCTAACTTGTAAAATTAACAAAATACCTCGTTACCACAAATTTGGCATTTATGTCTCTAAACATAACTTATGTTCTTTTTAGGTCCTAATTGACATGTTAGGCATGAATTGCATCCTTACATTCATTATCATGATAATTTCATGGTTTAACTGTTATAATTCTCTTAATAGCCACAAAATTCACACACCGTCTCACTTAACTTTCAATTTCACATAGTTTGAGAATTATGGTTGTTATATTCACCCCATCTTTTAAGAATTTTGCCCACAAAATTACACACATACCTGATAGATAACTTAGGATATAGCAGGAGAATCTCATCCTTCATCTCACAAGTAGCCTCCTCAGGAGTTCTGTCTTCCCACTAAATTTTTACCATAGGTATAATCTTACTTCTCAGTTTCTTTTCAGCTATATCAAGTATTTTCATAGGTTCGATAGGACTTTTCAAGCTTTCCTTTATCTATATATCATCGGATTGAATCACATGTAATTTATCAGTAACATATCTCCTAAGCTGACTAACATGAAATACATCATGTAGATTTGAGTCATTTGACAATTGTGGAGGTAAAGCGAGTTGATAAGCAACCAATCCAATTCTCTTGATAATCTGATAAGGTTCAATGAACCTTGGACTTAACTTTCTCACTCCTAGAGCTCGTCCAACTCCCGTAATAGGTGACAATCTCACAAACACATGATATCCTTCAGAAAATTCTAAAGGACAATGTTTACTATTATAATAGCTTTTCTGACGATCTTGAGCTTTCTTTAATCTATCCCTGATTATTTTCACCTGATCAGTGACCTTATAACACCTCACATATTTGAAATCCAATATAAAAGGTTTAATTGTTGATTAGAGGGTTTATTTAGTAAAAATCCTGAAATTTGGGTGAAAATACACACGAGGGATAAAATGGTAAATTGGAAAATATGTAACCCTAACCTGTGAGATGATAAAATTAGATTTAATTTGATGAAACTAATGATGGAAATGGATTCAGAATGAAATTTGGAGTGGATAGACACTTTTTGGAAAAATTGATGAATAGTGGTCATTCCCGGAGTGGGAACAACATTCAGCAGGACGTTCCCATGGTGGGAACGTGATATGATCCCCAATAGGAAAGGAGGAGAGGATCTACTAGGAATGGAAATTCTAACCCCAAATTTATCCACCAACATGACCTGTTAAGAACAGAGCGTATCTCACGCTACAGACTTCGGATTCGGACGTTTCCAAAACGAGATGAAAGATCTCTTTCTGAATCGCGATTTTGACTTAAGAATGACCGAAAACCGACGCGTATATCAGGAGATATGAACCGAGACTATTTTGGACGAAAGTTGAAGGTTTGGGTGATAGGGATTGATACAAGAATTTGTGAACAAGATCAAGAAACGATAATTGGAAGGCGCCACAATCCAAAGATTGATAAGCCTATGAATGCCACAAGGATTAGCACCCTTGATAAGTTCTGAGATTCTCAAAAGAACCCTAGAGAAGCTAGTCTCTCAAAAAAAAAGGTTATCTTTGTATTCTCAATTTCTTCAAAAGCTATGGTGTTCCCTTATATAGTGGGCAACATCATATTAAGTTTAACCTAAAAGTGCTTACACATAAAAGAAAATAGACAGCCCAATAAGCCTTTTTACAAAAGTTTAACTGAATATAAGGAAAATAAAATTAAGTGCAGAATTTGGGCCAAGAAAAATAAAGCCTTCATGCATATCCATTGAGGCTTAGTCTTCAAAGTCTTCAATTTGAATTAAGTGTATCATTTTGGGCTCTTCTTCCTTTAGACTTGGGCTTGTCTAAAGTAAAGTGGTCACCAAGAGATTTAGAGCCTCTTTAGCCTTTTTAGCTTTTGCTCTTGTCATTGGACCTCCAAGACCTTGTATGTCCTCCAAGTTTGTTGTCTTGGTCATGCCACCTCCTATGTCCTCATCAGAACGGTATTCGGCAAGTTGTTCCCAAAGGGGAACGAAGTTTCGATGGTGGGAACAATATTCAATAGGTTGTTCCCGAAGGGGAATGGAGTTCTCATGGTGGGAACGACGTTCCTAGGTTGGGAACGACGTTCCTAGGTTGGGAATGTCATATAGTTATTTTTGGTAGTATGGAAAATGTTCTCCCTTTGGCTCTTATCCACGTCTCTTGCTTGACTGCCCAACATCATTCTCACCATAAACAAATCTCCTTCCGGTATAGTTTCCTCTTCATACTCCTCTTCATCACTAGGCGGGGCAGAATCTGAAGAAGAGTCGCTAATAATCTTTCCATCCTCCTTAAGTAGGATAGTCTTCTTAGTTGGACACTCTGAAGCTATGTGACCTCTTCCAAGACACTTGAAGCATTTTATTTCACTACTCCTTGTCCTTTTAGGGACCTCATTGGACTTAGTTTGAGTCTTTTGAGGTGCAGCACTGGAATTGGTTTAGGAAGTACTTCCATCCTTCTTATGTCTTTCCTTCCAACTTGGAGAATTAAAATTAGAAGAGCTCCTTCTCATGACACTCTTTCTCTTGTGTTGCTGTTCTACCTTAGTAGCTTGATGCACTAAGTCCTCCAACTCCACATAATTTTGCAACTCCACAACATCCCTTATATCACTTTTCAGCCCCTGTAAGAAACGTGCCATAGTAGCCTCTCGATCTTCACTAATATTAGCTCTAATCAAAGACACCTCCATCTCTTTATAATACTCATCTACACTCTTGTTACCTTGTGTGAGCCTTTGAAGTTTATTGTGTAGTTCTCTATTATAATGAGAAGGGACAAATCTTCTTCTCATTAACCTTTTCATCTCTTCCCAACTATCCACCAAGGGTTCTCCATACCTCACCCTCTCTCTTTTTAATTGGTCCCACCAAATGAGAGCATAATCAGAAAACTCCATGGCTGCCACCTTCATCTTCTTATCTTCCGTGTAGTTGTGGCATGCAAATAATTGCTCAATCTTCAATTCCCACTCCAAATAGGCCTCGGGATCATGTTTCCCTTTGAAAAGTGGTATGTTCAACTTCACTCCCTTAATTATATCCTCTCTAGCAACATCCTCATTATGTCTTCTCCTTCTATCAACCCTTCTTCTACCTCCATCATCATCATGATTCCCTTGATTTTCTAAGTGCTCAATTCTCTCATATAAGTCCTCTGTTTGCTCCCTCATCATCGTTTGCATTCGATCCATAATGGCATCGATTAGCAACCTATTTTCTCTCTCAGGAGGAGGGCTACCTTCACCACCCGTACCTGCCATAATTCAAGAAAAAGAAAAAGAAAAACAAAACAAAACAAAAGTGAAAGCAATAGGACCTCACCACACCTCTCACGTGTTTACACTCTTAGAGATGTATCACTCGTGTTTGTTTCTCTCTATTAGGCTTTTGTATAAAATGCTCTCTTGCCTTTTACCACTCAATAGCTCTCTCTAAGTTCTTAATAGAATCTCCAAGAACACTCAAGAGTACAACACAAAACTCAACAAAATAGTGGTGACACGATCCATAGATTGAAAAGATGTCAAAAAAGACAAGACAAAGAAGAACAGGTTAAAAGAAAGATTCAAGGAAAACTCTTATGACTTGATTCAAAAAGGTGGTGTGTATTTGAGCTAAATAATAAGCTGCTGTTTTTTTTTATTTTAACGTGAAACTTTTTTTTTTTTTAGATTTTGCCTTACTGTAGCAAACTAAATTTTCAACAGCAATCACTTTTTTTTAACACGGGATGCCTCTAATAATTCAAATTTGTAATTTTGAAAGAAACATGAAATTGGAGTAATTGAGAACGAAACTAGACGGAATTCCCAACAAAACAGTCTATTAATTAACACACTAACAACATACTACTCAGGACACACGAATTGAAAGGATTAAAGTTCATGAACAATGATGAACATGGATGAACACCAAGAACGCAACTACAGAAATGTATGAACTGAACAAGAAACTGGAAGAAAGAACAAATTAGGGACTAAACACAAAGGTTGAAACAAAATTACACAACTCAAATTTAGAAAACAATTTTTAGGGTAAAAGTGTTACAAAAAATTTAACTTCATTCCAAACCTAGAACTGAGCTTTGATACCAAATGATATGAACCTCAAGAGAAGTGACCGGATTGGATCAACTAGAAATGGAATTTATGCCCTAAATTCAGCCTCCAACGCGTCCTGGCTAAAAAATGATCTTATCTCACGCTGCACAACTCGGAATTGAGTGATTCCAAAACGAGGTGAAAGAGCACGTTTCGAAACGCGAAATAGACCCAAGAATCACCGAAAACGGACAAATGGGTCGTGAGATCTGATCTGAGGTAGGGTAAAATGAAAATTGATGATGTAGGGTTTAGCGTTAATTTTGTTGGACTTTTAGGAACGAGAAAAGAAAGAAAATAAAACAAGAAACAAGGGTAGGAAGGTGCCACAATCCAAGGATTGATAAGCCTATGAACGCCACAAGGAAAAGAACCCTTGATAACTTCAGAGATTCTCAAAAGAACCCAAGAGAACTAGTCTCACCAAAATAGGTTAACTTGATATTCAAAATCTGATTACAAGAGTTGTATATCCTCCCTTATTTATACTTGGAACATCCCTCCAAGAATAGGAAAAGACTAGCAAATGAAAAGACACTAATCATCCCCACTAAGCATTTATTACATTGATGACATTAACTAAATTCTGATTGGGATATGGCTTGGACTTGATGTCTTCATGATTAGTCCACATTTGCAGAATTAGCCCACTAAGAGCTTCCGTAAACTTCTTGGCCCTTGACCTTGTGATTGGCCCATTTGGCAATTGCAATGGATCATTTGGCATTGTCTCCTTATTCATATCAGTGATGCCACCTCCTATGTCTTCATCAGCCTATGACCGACTAGCCTTTGTGATTTGATTACTTATTCGAAGGCAGACTTGGACTCCTTTCCTTCTATTCATCAGATTTTGAATTGACTCTGGCCTTGGCCATAGAGAAAATAGTTAGTAGGTTGATAGAGGAGGCCAGCCATCAATACGTTTATAGAGAGAATTACCCCTTTTTGGGGCCATGGCTTCACGGGGACAGTACAGATATGGAGTTATGAATATATAGAATAATCATTTTGATGAGTTTGGGATGAGAAGCGACGCCTTTTATGATTTTATGTGTCTCTGGGTAATTTACCCATTGTTGTGGTCATGAGGAAAGTGATTCTCTTTATTTTTATTTTCATGCTTTCCCAAGAAATACCTATTCTATTATATTACGCTTTATTTAGGGTTAGCGTTTATGACTATAGCAATAGAAAAGCCCGAAAAGAGAATGAACTTAACATAAGAAAATAGCTAGGGGAATTATGATTGACTGAAAGTTAAACTGGCCTTGACGGCCGATGCATGTGAGAGGGAAAAACAAAAATTTTCCTCGCAGAAACACACATGCAAACAGTTATTCATGCTTTAAGACAGCATGATGTTACCTTGTTTACGATCTGATTGTCAGGGAGATCACTTGTCAGGTTTGAAGGGTTCAAACCCTCTAACGTTGATCCACACCACCCTTCGTCAATGATGCAAGAACGCCTTCTTGAAAGCCACCAGATGACCACCACAGTGAGGCTTGCTATGCGCTCAATAGGTGAAGATTGAGGCTAGGTTTAGTGTTTAGAAGAGTGAAGTCTTCAACATGAAAACTTCACTAGAGTGTGGCGCATAGATGAGGAGAATAGGCTAGGTTTTTGTGAAAACCCTAAGGAGGAATTATTAACCCTTTGTGTGCATAAAATGGTTGTTTAGTAGGGAGAGAATGAGAGGATTTTCCTCACTTGAAAATCCCTCAAGATGTGCGCATAAGTGGGAGGATTTGTTGCAATTCAAAATTTCCTGTAACTTTCACTTTGAATCCTCATGAGATTAGGTCTTTATCCTTTCATGATTCTGACCTAATGGTCATCATATGACCACTCACTTATGCGCCCCACTCTGTCCCAAATCGAGTCCAGATACGTTGAGTAGTTGCATTCAAATTTGAACCAATTAACTCACTGATTCTCTCAACCAACCAAATCAGAATTGGAGCACATTTAGTTGACAAGATGACACTCATTTGCAACTAAAGTGGCGCACCATTCCCTCATTGGATGAGATCAAATATCTTCTTTTGATGCAGGGGATTTGTTCCAACAAGATCTCATTTTATCCTTTTGTTATGAAACAACTTTTCATAGCCAATTCAAATTCGAATTCAAACACTTGAATTCAAATTTTCAAACATTTAAATTCAAAAGTCAAATTTCAAATTCAAATTTCAAATTTCAAAATCCAATTTCAAAATTCAAATTTCAAATTTCAAAATTCAAAATTCAAAATATTTGATAATTAATTTAACTAATTAAATTAATTAGTAATGTCTTGGACCATCCAAGCCCATTGCATGATCCATGCGTCCTCTTCCCATCAGGTGGGCTTCCAAACAGCTTCTTGGGCTAACAACCATTATTAGGGCCAATACCTTTAAAGCTAGTTCATCACGACTACAAGGTGTTAGTGTGTGACCCATTAGGTCCAACTTAGCCTCTGACATAAATGGGCTCGGGCCCAATAATCTCACAACCCAATTAATGACAACATAGAGCACTAGCAATACTTTGTTTCACCAGAGCTAGTCAGATTAATGACTTGATCATCCTATTACACATATTTGGTTACCGTATGTATTTCTCTTCGTCTTGGTTATCTTCCCATTAACCTAGGGAAAGGAAATGTATCAACCCCTGCAATTTGGGGTAAGCTTTAGTCGAAATAGGGAATCTTCAATTTACTGACTCTAAAGGCAGATCATCTCGTGATCTCTTTCACTATGTATAGATTTCTGAGTCCCTGTAAATGTCATCCCGATTTCTCCGGTTTACAGATAACCTAATCTCTCACAGAGATTTGACGAATTCCTTCAGCTTATCACCCTAGCCCTGTGCTTTTTCAGGACACGCCCAACAGTATACCCATGAGTCTCCATGTTTCAGGCAAACGAGGCATACAATAAAAGCATGCCGTCTAGAACACAGTCTAGGTAATAACCTCTGGTCTAAGGAAAGACATACACAAATATAAAGAGACTACTCTAATGATACTATCTGTGAGATTTTCTCATAGAGTCTTTTTTTGGGTCTATTCAGTGCGAGCTATACTCTTATAGGTCCACCCACGACTTTAGCTAAAACATCTCCATATCTGTAGCACATGAGGTCTTTACCTTGCATCCATATACAAGTGGATAAGTCATGCTAGTCTTACCCGAGATCACTGATCCCCAATCTCAGTGTCTCTAGACTAGGAACATAAAATTAGGAATAGACGTGCGATATCCTTGAATCCTCATGATCGTGATCTTATCACAGATACTCAAGAGATACCTGTTCTATTCCAAGAGGTTTATCCAGTTTGTTCATATAATATTAACGATAATATCGAGACATAATATGAAACTGGATAAAGAGTGCTTTTATTCATTTGCGACAAACAAAGTTCTACATCTAGTGTCCTTTATTTAATCAAAAGATTGTCTCTAGGACACCCATATACTAACACTGACTAACTAAGCACTGACTTGGAACTATTTAAACACCACCAAAGCGAATCAATCATAAAAAAGGAGGTGACCCGGTTTGTAGAGAAATATGTTCTATCCCGAGCTGGTAATTAGAGTTAGAAGCTTTACAGCTTCCTCCCAATACCAACGAACCATGCGTAGAAAGATCGAATAAGACCTCGTGAAGATAAGATCAGTCTATCCCTAATCAGATTATTGCTCTTCCCCATTCACTGCTCGGGAAAAGTCTGGAAGAGACCATTTGTAAGAACCCGCACCATTAATTAAGGAAATTAGTAAATTAAATGTGATAATTAGGAAATAATTCCATAATTGACCCTAATAATTATTATGAGGCTTTAATAATCATAGTAAGTGAGTAATAATGCTGAAAGTCGCTTTTCCGATGAAAAGCGCATATACCGATTCTGCTACCCGGTATAAATGCGTATCGGTGAAGTATCCCGAAAAATTATAATAAGTACATGATAATTACTAGAATAATATGTAGGACTTGTAAAATGAGTTTCAAGTCAAAATAATGAAAACTGGTGCCAGAACTGATACTGGCTATGGAAAAGTGCGTACTGGAAAGGTGCTCCGAAAAATAAAATAAAAATATGACAAATCTTAGAAAAATAAGTAGGTTAAGATTCCAAAGTTTGGGATTAAAATGTTTTGCGTAGCTATTAGCGTTAATACTGTGTTAATGACTTAAATGGCTATACATACTACTTTTGCACAAATTTCTACGTCATTTGTGCTCATTCTACATGAGTTTTTGGCTGCTGCTCTTATTCTCCTACTTGCCACCTTGTTCCTCCGTGAAAAAACCACCAAGTTACCACCTTTCTCTTGATTTTCTCCATCTAAACACTTGACTGGGTGTGAGTTTGGCTTTGTGAGGGAGAAGAGTATCCATTTACTGTTTTCCAGCCATTGTTTGAGTGAGGGGTGGGTTGATCTGCCTTGTCTTGATTGTAGAAGCTCCATGTGGCCATCTTTGTGAAGGAAAAACCAAGTCTTGTTTGTCATTTTCGTTTTGGGCAAAGTCAGAACTGTGAGGGGCCTTGTGGTGAGCTCCAAGAGCACTTCTTGCTCTATTTTGAGCTTTGGTAATTTGAACCAACCTTGATCATGTGTTTTAATGCTTTAAAGATGGTGTCTTAGCATGTTTAATAAGATAAACAAGTAACCAACATGTTAGATAACCTAAATGAGATTAAAGATGCATGCTTTAACGTTTAGAATTGGTAAAAGTTGGATCTTTAGTTGAATTTTTGCGAAATGCAGAATCTGTGTTCTGTCGCGAAATATCCGGATATTTGGTTGTGAATATCCAGATATTGATATCCAGATATGCCCCCGACATATATCCGGATATTCTGAGATTTCGAAGAACAGTAGCTGCACTATTCATACAGAAGGCTATTGGGGATTTGTGCACCCTAGCTTGAGGAAGTTGAGCTTCTGCAATAATTAAGTTAAGTCAGAACCTAAGTGTTTAAGCGCTTAAGGCTTTGTAGGAAGCCTAAAGACGTAAATCGTAAAGGAAAGGTGTAGCCTTTATGTATATGCTTGTAGAGTATGTTATTGATATAATTATTGGTCCAAACAGATTGTGACTATGCTGTTTGTGGACTTTGAGCTGGTGTGGACCTGGTTTTGGATAGTTAGCTTGCAATGTAAGCTTTCGTGTCCTCGGCTTTGCCATTATTGGTTCCACCATGTCCCATGGGGGGTGGTTTATATGCATGATGTTGTTTTCATGTATTGTTTTGATAAATGTTGTTGAGTTGTTTGATGCAATGTGCCTTTATGATATGCATGTGGTGTCCACCTATACGGTAAGCCTGAGTATGTAGCGTCATACAAGATGGTGAGGCTGTGGGTGAGATGCAAGCGGTGTTCCTTGTACTACTATGTGGGTAATAGACGCATTCCTGCGTTTCTCTGGCCAGTAGAATAGTGACAACACACATGACATGAATATCTGTTGCACTGCATAGTTTTTGGAACATATATATATATATATTGTGTAAACTGTTTTAGAACTTATATTGCACATGTAAATGAGCTTGGGATGGAAGATCCTTGAGGACCCCTTGTCTTACTGAGATTTCTTTTTAGAGATCTCACCCCACGTTTGGGGCACCATTTTCAGGTTCAGGTAATGCAGGGGTTGAGACCTCCAGCGGCAGGAGGCCGGAGCTTAGCTGATATTGCTGTTCATTTGCTGACATGTTTGGATGTTGGATTATGCCTGTTGCTATTATGCTTTTATCTTCAGTTATTATTATGTTTTTGCTATTAATACTGTTGTTGGGCATTTATGGCCTTGTTTGGTTGGGGATTGTCCATGCCACAATGGTTTGACTTTATGTTTTTAGAATTCAGTTGTAATAATGTATCAAGATTATGTCCGGACTACGTGTTGTAGTTCCATGATTTTATATACTCACTGTTATTATATTATGAGATATTTCAGTTAGTTGTCTCTTGCAATATCATACAGGCAGTGTTTTATGAAAATGGATTAAGTAATCAACTTGGTAATGATAATGACGTCATAGTTGAATAGAAAAAGATATTCCGAATTTTTAAATTAGTGTGGCTTAATACGATGACATGTTAACAAACCAGGTATACACGTGGTGTTTGACACGAGCTGTCGAACTCGCGCAAATTAAAAATTATTTTTAATTAGGGTTCAAAAATTTGCAGTAAAGTGGAGACCCTAAGTCGTCTCTCAAGGAAATTGAATTGGTAAAAATCGCTTATGAAAACAGAAAATAAAAAGGGGTTTTGGATTGAGGTTGAATAAAAGACAGAATATAAAAACTGGGGTTAAAACTTCGTAATTAAAATTAACCAACCTAGGGTTAGGGTTCCATGGACGTCCTTCATTGGATAAAAATTACCAAATTCACGGTTGATCTCAATTGAATCAGAATCCTTATTTTCAATTGAGAACAATCGGATCATCAAATCTGATGATTATTCCTTTTCCATGATCGCAATCGCGACCCTCAGATCGAATATCCACAATCGCACGATATCGATCTGAGTTAGGAAAAGAAACAAATCTGGTTAAAGAATTAGAAAATTTACCAAATTCACGATTAATCTCAATTGAATCAGAATCCTTATTTCCAATTGAGGTTAATCGGATCATCAAATCTGATGATCATTCTTCACCCATAATCGCAATCGCGAACCTCAGATCGAATATCCACAATCGCACGATATTGATCTGAGTTAGGGTAAAGAAACAAATCTGGTTAGAGATTGATCGCAGATCCTCTAAACAGATCCATGGAATCCCTTCCCCTTGTTTGATTAAAAGGGGGTTTAGCCTAGCATGGCTAGGATAAACATGATTACAAATTAAATTGCATAAAAGAAAAAGAAAAAGAAGAAGAAGAAGATGAAGAACGCGAAGAACGCGAAGAACGCTTCAGAGAAAAAGTCTTGATCCCCAATTCTGAAAATTACATAATCATCCAAATGTTTTCCTTCCCTTGTGCTTCATATGCACCTAGGGTTCACAAACCAAATTGGGTTGGGCTCAATTCAGACCGGCCCGGCCCATTCGTCTAAAATGCGAAATAAAATAATAAAATAAAATTTAATTACAAGTCTAAAATCTCAGCAAAACATGTTCTTCTTGGCGTCAGAAATCGACCAGCATCCAGTCCGAATTGGGCTTCGAGGTCTTCATAAGAATTGTAGCCCTCTGTGTTATCTGAAAAACCCAACAAGAACGGAGTTAATCCGACAACTGTGGACCGAGATATGGCCAAAATACAGAAGTAACGTAAAGCTGAAAAATTCTGACAAAAATAAATTAAACTCAATCAAACACTAAAAATGTAAATTAACTCAAAACATCATTATTTTATTCAAATAAATCCTAAAAATACTAATATAGAGTAACAAATAAGTGTAATAAAATATGTGTTATCAGTGTTACATTTTATGGTATCAGAGAACTTTCTAGGGAAAAGCCTGTATGTATTGCAAACTTAGGATGTTTTGTTTTGAGTCGTGCCTATGTGTTCTCTCTATTGGATTTTGCTATGATAATGCACACTGATCAATTCATTATTTGTGTAACTTGTGCAGAGTCATGGTACTACCTCGAAGGAACCGAGACACTAGCGGGGATCAACCTGATCCTGTCCTGGCTGCATTGGCTGAGAAGTAGGCGGCCCGACAAGCCGACTAGGAGGCCATGAGAATGGCAAACCAGGCTATGTTGGACGTCGTACGAGAGGCAAATAGGAGGGCCACTGAGGATGTATTGGAGGCAAACCGCCTGGCGAACATGACTATGATAAGAGTCATGTTTGAGGAGATGAGGCTGGTCCTGGTGTTGGCCAGTATCCTCCGCCACCACCTCCACTGCCACCACCTCCGCCTCCACCTAGCCTTCAGGATGAGAGCCCGAGTCATGTTGAGGGCACTGGTCACCTTGATGGGGCGATGCAGACTGTCCCTATTCTTGTTAAGGATCATGACGTTATAGACCGTCGGTTGAATGCTTTCCGTAAGCATAAGCCACCTTCTTTTGAGGGATCGTATGATCCTATTGCTGCGGCGCGATGGTTACAAGCGCTAGAGAAGATCTTCCGAGTCATGCAATGTACCAACCCATAGAAGTTGATGTTTGCTACTTATATGTTGGAGGGCGACGCACATGAGTAGTGGACGAACACCTCTCACGCCTATGAGATGCAGGGTCATGAGATGACATGGCCATTCTTCGATGATTGCTTCCTTGGGAGATATTTTCCTTACGATGCGCAGGAGCGGAAACAAGGAGAGTTCGACCATCTGGTGCAAGGCTCGTTGTCTGTGGACGAGTACTTGGCTAAATTCAATGAACTGGCTAATATTGCATATTTCCGTATCGCCATGCCTACTCCGATGTTCTTGGCTGCTAAGTTCCGTAGGGGACTTAATGAGCAGATAGCTGATCGTCTTGCTGAAGCGGCTTCGAGAGACTTTGGGACACCGGTACAGCAGTGTCGGGACTCGAGGATGTCTGTATCACGAGGAAGGCCGAGAAGGCCAAGAATGTTGATGTGAAAGGAACGGTTAGTTCCACTTCCTGGAAAGATAGGAAGTTTGCCGGAAAGGGAAAAGGGAAGCAGTTGGCTTCTAGGCAGGCACCTAGTCAATTCAAGAGGACTTATTCGCAGCAGGGAGGTTTTGATCAACCTTCTTCCATTCCTAGATGTTCGGGGTGCGGAAAGGAGCATGCAGGACGTTGTGCTACCGGGCAGCTGATCTATATTTGGTGTGGCCAGGAGGGCCACTACTCCAGAGATTGTCCGTCTTCGACAGCGGGAGTTGCAGCGATTCGGGTAGTTCCATTACAGATGATTCCTATGGCGTCTATAGAGGCACATGTTATGCCACCTACCACGGGGCGCGTTTACACTGTGGACCGTCAGCAGTCGGACAGTGCTCCAAACCTTGTCAGAGGTACTGTTCCCATTGGGGATTACTGTTGATGTTTTGTTTGATTACGGGGATACGCATTCATTTTGTAACCACGATTGTTGTGGGGCGTGAGTCTCCCATGTTTGTACTTTCTCCACCGTTGCGGGTGATTACCGCCACCGGAGAAAAGTGTGACACTACCACTGTACATCGAGATGTCGTGTTTCAGTGGGATGGCTGTGAGTTCTCGGTAGATTGAGCGGGATTACCGATGGCTAAATTTGGAAATCATCCTTGGCGTGGATGGATTGTCCAATAGTTGTTTGATGATTGATTGATTGTGGTGCCTAGCGAGTGGTGATGGCTCCGAGTGGGTCCACAGCTAGTTTCTCGCCGTTCATTTCAGTCCTGCAGGCTAGGAGGGCCTTGAGAGCAGGGAAATTTGGCTATGTGATGTTCGAAGGTTTAGTGAGTGGGACACAGGAGGAGGATCTCACTGGCATTCTTGTGGTGAGGGAATTCCTCGAGGTGTTTCCTGAGGAGATTCCTGAGTTTCCACCGCAGAGGGAGATAGAGTTCTCCATTGAATTGTTGCCTGGTGTGGGGTCTATTGCATTAGCTTCATACCGAATGTTCGGCCAGAGTGGCTGAGTTGAGTAGCGTTTGTTGGAGTCTTTCGGTGAAAGAGTTCATCCGGCCGAGCGTGTCTCTATGGGAAGCACTAGTCATTTTGTTGTAAGACAAGATGCCTTACGCCATTACTTAATCGTGAAGGTGCTCTGTTGTGAATGAGAACCTCTCTTCAGGGAAACTGAGTGTGGAACACTTGGAATTTGTGGCAAGGCCACGCGTGTCCTTGTATATGCGAGGCGGTGCATGTACAAGTAGCTTGTGAGTTGAGTGGTCTCCATGACTCTAGGATTTTATGTTGATTAATTGATATGTGTCATGAGTAGTTGGCATGTTAACACCATGGATAGTGTTAAGGATGAAATGAGTACGATAAACTGTGATAATACATCAATGTTATTTCACCTTTGATTGACTCTCGGTTTTGCAGTTACCATGGAGATTGAGGTATATCGTTACATTTATCGTTACATAGAATTTTTGGTGTATTATGTTATTGGAATTGAAAATTTTGCAGGTGTACATGAACTAAGGTACGCTACTATGTTAATGAATATGTTAACTAACATGTATTGCCTGAAATGAACATGATTATGAATATGAAGTTATTTTGAGGTTATTGATTGTAAGTTGTAAGCCTAGTTATGGTTAGAGTCATGGAATAGGACCAAACTCACTCGAGTGTAGTGTGAATTAGAGTTTGTGGGGTAGGTCACCTCTATTGAGGGAGTGACTGATGATCCCAGAGAATCGGATGACATCTTGATGTCATTGTGAATTTCGAGTTTTGTCGGTGACCTCTTTATTTCGGGGTGCACCTCTCGAGACGGAGACTTTGAGAGTTGAGAATGAGCTCTTGGAGAAGAACCAGGACAGAGTGTCTTGGAATGAGGAAGGACACTGTTGATGCGTGTCCGTTGTCATTATGCGAGATAGTGAAGATTGAACATCAGGAGCCGTTCGTAAGCTTCAACCTCTTGAGGTACAGCAGTGGAAGTGGGAAAGTATTCCATGAACTTCATGGTGGGTTTTGCCTAAGACTCAGGCTGGTTTTGACTCTTGTTGTGTAACGCCCTCCCTTGTATGCATCCAAGAGAGTCGTTTGCTAAGCGGAATTAGAGTCGTTAACGTCACATGAGCTATCAAAGATTCTCATAGCAGTAAACAAATCCGAAAGCGTTTCTACAGTTCTTATCACTTCTTTGTGGACGATAAAAAAAAATGTTTCAAGTGATTTAGAAAGAGCACGTTTGGGGCTTCGCGTGCATATAAAATAATAGTAAATCAGAGTTCGTTTGCTCATAAAAACACCACCCGTAAGGTGCACCGTAAAAATTTCAGCACATAAGTCTTTCGAAAATTCCTTTCACAAACGTTTTCCAAAATAGCCGCTGTTCATAAAAATTCAAGATAAAATAAGATGATAAGGTCTACAGTCATCCAAGAGTACCAAAATATTAAACATTACAGTCATCCAATCAATCAAACAGCAACAGTGATAATCCATGCATCAGCAAGCAACAGCAAAACATCACTCCTTCAAATGCTTTTACGTCCTCCTGCCATTTTGGAAAAAAATAGCAGCCCCGAAGGGGTGAGAATAATCCCAGTAGTGTGGCAACAAAACCAGTAATATAACAGTATTAACTAGGCACCAAATCATAAACAGTCACTTCAACATATCCTTGTTCCTTTTCCTTTTTCCTTTTCATCATATTCATATATATAGCGCATATAACGCCTTTCCTTTTCATCATATTCATATATTGCGTATATAACGCCTTTCCTTTGCGCTTTTAGCACCGTCGTGCGCGCACTTCACAGTGGAATCAAATATCCCTTGGCACCTGAGCTCCATGTGGATTCCATCTGTGGGCCTATGCGGACTGATGCCAAGTGTCCCATACCCCGGTACCTTGGGGATGCCTATATGATGCTTGCTCAAACACATGGTCCTGTACATAACTATTCTAGAACAAGGCCTATATGATCATGATATATGCATGTCATGCTATGCTTTCACACACAAAGCGTAAAAATGCGGTATGATGTAAGGTGCATGCTTATATACCTTTCATATAGCCATCACGGCACATATACTTTTCATATGCGTTATGCTGCCACATAACGTCTTTACCTCATAATCATATAGCCATCACGACACATTTTTGGCAGTTTCCTTTCATCATAATGGAACATAATACTTTTACGGAATATGGAGCATCATGTCACAATTTTATACCAGTAGTTAATAGTCACATTAGGTAATATCGCCTGACACTTACCTTTGCGTGCCTTAAATATTACCAAACAGCAGCGAAGTATCTCACTTCTTAAGCGCACCTAAATCAATTACAACCAATCATTTACAGTGGCTATTTACAGCAGAAACAGTGAGCATACAGCAGTGTCTTACAGCAGCAAAACAGTGAGCATACAGCAGTGTTTTTACAGCAGAAAACAGTGACGTTTGTGCTTAAAACAGTGAGCAGAAACAATGAGTTGTTCTTTTAAAACAGTGAACAGAAAATAGTGGTATTTTCCTTAAAAACAGTGGACAGAAACAGTGACGTTTTACAGCAGGAAAATAGTAAACATACAGCAGAAACAGTGAATGTTTTAAAACAGAAATAGTGACGTTTTACAGCAGAAAAACAGTAGCACCTTACAGCAGAAACAGTGAACGTTTTTAAAACAGAAACAGTGGCTCTTTGGACACCAACAGTGACATTCTTAGCCTCAAAACAGTGGCACATTCATACATAAACAATGGCATATTTCTCCTCAAAACAGTGGCATATTTATTCCAAAACAGTGGCATTAACTCAAACATAACCATGGGACTTTCATTCCATTATATCATACGATGTGCTATAAGGCTTAAAGAAAATCTCATGCAATAATGAAAATACACAAGTATCATCAAGTAACTTCATCCTTATTCCTTCACCATGCTCATTCAAGAATCCAACACAAATAGAACCAAGTAGATATCTCATGCACACATAGTTTCACACAATGTAAAAGGTCTAAGTTCTAGGCTTACCTCTTGTTGCACACACACTCCTTGCTCACACACCACACCTTCCTAGTTCTTCCAACAACAAGTCCATACTTCCTAGGAGATGATCTATGCGCATTCAAGGGTGAGGAGGACAACTTTGGACAGCTCCCAAGGTGAGTACCAAGGCTGGACAGTGAGGGGGAAAGGAGAAAGGAAACTCACACTTACTTGGTGATATAGGCCACGGTTGAGGTGATTGAGTGAAGGAGGGAGTTGGCTTGGTCTTTCTTTCTCCAATGGTGCTTGAAGGTTCGGCTAGAGTGTGAGGGAGAAGGAGGAGATGTGGGCTGAACTTGTGCAAAAGTGAGGAAGACCTCATGTTGTGCGCACATCTTAAGGAAGAGGGGAGGAGAGGTTGAAATGATGAGACATCATGGCAAAAATCTGGTTTCTTGGGAAGGTGGGACTGCACACATGGTCAAAACAAGCAAGGGTTTGCTTCTAACATACACTAAGCACATGCAAAGAGGTGAGGGGGAAAGAGTTCAGATCTGAATCAAGCTACTAAGTCAGAACTTTTTTTTTTACACAACCAAACCAGCCATGCGCACAAGAAGGAGAGTAGAGAGGTGTCATCAAGAGCACATGCTAGGAGGTTCACCAAGTCCACAAGCAAGACAGCTTTGTGGCAGCCAAGAAATCTGATTTGGAGCAGTCCTTGTGCGCCTAAGATGATGAAGATGCAGCCCCAAAATCCTTCTTTGGTTGTATGTGGAAGCAAGGATAGATTTGGCTCATGATGGACTGCCAAAAGCATGCAAAAATCTGCACATTGCAGCCTCATGATGGAAGGTGTAAGGTGGTTCTCCAAGTCAACACTCAAAGGCAGATTTGTGTCATAAAAAAAAAAAAATCTGATCTATGCCCCTCCATGTGCGCCTAAAGTGAGGTGTATGCAGCCCAAAATGGTGCTAAGGAGTGCATGTGTCTTCCATGCAATGAAGTTGAAGTCAAAAGTGTATAAACTAAGGTGTGAGGTGGCGGTCAAGTGAGTAGGCAAGTTGGAGGATTTTTTTCTAAGCCTTTCTACTCTCTTTTTGCGCAAGAATGAGAGGGAAAACATCTAGCCATGTGGTGTTCCTTGCTGCATAAGGCAGCCTTGTTGGACAAGGCTTTAAGGAGGATAAGTGGTTACATCTTTGGGCTAAAACAAGGTAGGTCCAAAAGCCATCCTTGGGCCATTAGCCACACACACAAGGAACCCAATCACACAAGTCCAATAAACATAAAAGCCTTCTAACCCACACTCCAATTACTCATATGATTTTAATAAATTTCACATGCCTACATATGCACCCTCCTATGATTTAATTAAAATACTTACCTTAGTCTCATCCAAGGATGAGGTCATGTAATTTCGTAAACCATCACACATACCCCAAAAATCCGAATCTACACATAAATCTATCACATATAGTACTTATGTATTTTACTAATTATGTGGGATGTTACACTCTCCCCACCAAATAGGAATTTTGTCCGCAAAATTAAACT